>CAJHQP010006692.1:0-36704 GCA_905132765.1 Moricandia arvensis | reverse complement strand
TGTTAGATTTTCAGAGTATGAGGTCGTGTGTGTGAAGAACAGGATGAACAAACCCTTTAGGGACAGAGAGAACACGAAATGGTGAAGAGAGTGGGTCTGGTTCACTTAGTGTTTACTTGAACCAGAAACAAAGATTAGGAGAGTTTAGAGAGATTAGAGAGATTAAGAAAGAGATAGATTAAGAGAGACTGATTCAAGAACACTAAGCTTTTGTTTATAGAAGTGGAGAGGGGAAATCCCCCTTACTCCCTTAAGGGTTACAAATCGCCAACTAGAGTATTATATAGGCTTTACAGGTTTCTGGACCCTAAACCTAAATCTAATGGCTGAGATAACACTTGAGAATGAATGGCTAGGATGGCTGGCGAGTTTGAATCTGGTCAAGGGAAGGAAGGCTTGTGATTGGCTGTCCAAAGGCTCCTATGAATCTGGCTGGTTCTTTGGCTAGATACATAGTCTCTTTTGCTCTTCCTTTCCAGAAAGTATACAGCCAGAACCAGCCTGTCATCGCCCCTTATCTTCTTTTATCCACAAAGCATCTTCTTGGTATCTCCTTGATGCCATTTTGATTCCTCTTGATCAGAACCACTTGGTTTAAGTCCCGGACTTTGCACGGACCACCAGGGAGTGTACGGACAGGTTATGGTCCGTACACTTTTGCCCTATTTTTGCACAAAGCCTAAAACACTTCAAATGGTCGAATATTAAAGTTCTGGGTCGACCTTGGTCCGTACGGATCCGTACGGTCCGTACAAGTCCGTACATGTCCGTACAGAATCCGTACGGGTCGCCCTATTTTTGCACATTCGACCCTTTGATCCCAAATGGTTCCTAAAGTCCCTCCTGGACTTAATCTTCACTTTACATTAGCTTCAGGACCTTCCTTGATACCTTTAAACCCTCCTAAAGTCTTCTTAGACAATCTCCGGGGGTCTTGCCCTATTTTTGCACATTCCACCATTTGATCCCAAATGGTTACTAAAGTCCCTCATGGACTTGTCCTTCACTTTACACTAGCTTCAGGACACTTCTTGAAACCTTTAAACACTCCTAAAGCTTTCTCAGACAATCTCCGGAGGTCTTGCCCTATTTTTGCACAAGACCCAAACTTCACCCAAACTCATCCTTTTACTCCATTTCATCTCTTCAAGTTAATACTCCCCCTCAAGCTTGACTCTAGTGATCCTAAGTCAAGCTTGGAACCTTGAAGAGTCTCCTCATTAAAAACCTTATCAAAGAAAACCCTTTTTGGGATAAAACCTTGATAAGGAAAAGAGTAAGATCTCCAAGGCCTAGGGATTGGCCAGTGAGTTCTTTGTGTCTCAACCAGTGTGGTGGACACAAAGAACTCTGGATCATGGCCCTCACTGTGGTGTAAGCTAATCCGACTTGGATTGCTCACCACTGACACTTCTTGAGCTCATCTAGCTCACTCCACACTGATCTTGGTCTCTCCCCCTTTCACCCAACTTCTTGTTGGGTTAAGTGCTCGGATTACCAGATACTAACTCAGCCTTGGTTGCTTCTTCTTCTTGAACAATCACCAAGGACTCCATCTTCACAGATCATTGAAGCTTCTCAATACTCCCCCTCAAGCTTGACCATGTGGAACAAGTCAAGCTTGAAAGGATTGCTTCATGATCTTGATCAACACACCACTGCCTACTCCTTTCTGATCTCGCCACCTTGAATGGAATGCTGGAAGATACCTCAGCTAACTCTTCAACCACCTCACTTCAGAAGCCGCATTGTAGAGTCACCTTCTTCTTCACACAGCCAAGAGTGCTCTGACCACTCTCTTGTCTAGACTCGCCAATGTCTAAACCCGGATGGCTCCATCTTCTATTCCTGGTGCAATGGTGAGTAGGAACCAGGTCTTGAACTTAGATCATCAGGTAGCTCACTCAAGTCCCCACCTCAAGCTTGAATTGAGTTTAGGTTCAAGCTTGGAAGTGAGCCTGAATAAGCATCCAAACCAGGAGCACACCACCCCAACAGCTGCGCTTAAATCACTGGTCCACCTTCATGTCTTCAGCTCCAAGTACCCTCAGGTCACCGGCCTCCTCAAGCTTCATTGATGACCTTGCCTTGTGCATCTTCACGAACCAGGAGCACATCACTCCCAACAGCTGCGCTTAGACTACTGGCTTCATGCACAAGCACCAACAACTCTCCACTGCTTCAGCAATGGGCAAGTCTTCCTCTTTGTTCCGGATTGATGCTGAACAAGGACACTCCTTGTGAACCTGAAACAACACTCAAACTCCAAACAAGATAAGACACACTTGCATTGGGATCAAACCTTGACTAATCATCAAGTTTGATCACGAATGTCACAAGCTTTGCACTTAGACAGTATCTCATTGTCATTAAGATCCATCTAATGCAAGCTTACCACTCTCTAAATGCAATGGATGAACTGATCAGGAACACTCACAAAGCAATTAGGCAATAAACTCCTGCCTTAAACGACCCTTAGATTCAAGTCTAGGTGTCTCAACCTTAAGGCAGTAACAATGATAAACGAATGCAACAGTCTTAACCTATTCTATTCATGAAAGCAAGCCGGATTAGACACACAATCTATCATCCTAGCAAGACAACCATTTAGAACAGAGACTAAGCAACATTATCATTTCCAAATACCAGACCCAATGCTTTACTTTTAATCAGTTCTATTCATGTATGCAAGCAGATTCAGAACATACTATCTAATATCATGGCAAGCATCATTAAGAACTGGAGCAAGCATTTCAATAACTCAAACAACCAAACGAGTCTCTTTTAATACAACCTGGAACAGATTCTAAACATTCACATCTAGCAATCTTTAAACACATTCTCAGGCTTCAACACATCACACACACACATTTCAGTTCATATAGATCATAAAGGATCAAGCTTTACTCAAGGGAAAGAATTTTCTTACAGTCAAGGAACTAGTGTTAGTTCCTTGAACCACCAGTGATACATGGACTGGACAAGAGCTATTGGTGTCGACCCCAACATCTCCTTCCTCCATGGACCTTCCCCTTGGACTCTCCATGTCAAAGACTCCACCTTTCTTCATACTTGAGTCGCCTCCATCAGTAACAAGGTGAAAGTTTTCACCTTTCTTCCTGATCTTTGAATAGGAACCGGCCTGGACTGTTTTGATGAAGAGGGGAGCAAGTCCTCTCCAAAACTTCTAGATCCAAGGCTCTTCTTTCTTCTGGACGGGTATGAGAGACTATGGGTCTTCAAGAACACTTTCTGGGCAGCAGATGAACACCTTCTTGTAGAGGTTGAACCGGCTGGAAAGGAAGTGTCTTTTGGGCTTGAATGGACATGAGAGTGAGCTTAGATCTTCAGCGGATAAAGGAACCAAGTTCTGATGAACCTGGCTCTGATACCATGTTAGATTTTCAGAGTATGAGGTCGTGTGTGTGAAGAACAGGATGAACAAACCCTTTAGGGACAGAGAGAACACGAAATGGTGAAGAGAGTGGGTCTGGTTCACTTAGTGTTTACTTGAACCAGAAACAAAGATTAGGAGAGTTTAGAGAGATTAGAGAGATTAAGAAAGAGATAGATTAAGAGAGACTGATTCAAGAACACTAAGCTTTTGTTTATAGAAGTGGAGAGGGGAAATCCCCCTTACTCCCTTAAGGGTTACAAATCGCCAACTAGAGTATTATATAGGCTTTACAGGTTTCTGGACCCTAAACCTAAATCTAATGGCTGAGATAACACTTGAGAATGAATGGCTAGGATGGCTGGCGAGTTTGAATCTGGTCAAGGGAAGGAAGGCTTGTGATTGGCTGTCCAAAGGCTCCTATGAATCTGGCTGGTTCTTTGGCTAGATACATAGTCTCTTTTGCTCTTCCTTTCCAGAAAGTATACAGCCAGAACCAGCCTGTCATCGCCCCTTATCTTCTTTTATCCACAAAGCATCTTCTTGGTATCTCCTTGATGCCATTTTGATTCCTCTTGATCAGAACCACTTGGTTTAAGTCCCGGACTTTGCACGGACCACCAGGGAGTGTACGGACAGGTTATGGTCCGTACACTTTTGCCCTATTTTTGCACAAAGCCTAAAACACTTCAAATGGTCGAATATTAAAGTTCTGGGTCGACCTTGGTCCGTACGGATCCGTACGGTCCGTACAAGTCCGTACATGTCCGTACAGAATCCGTACGGGTCGCCCTATTTTTGCACATTCGACCCTTTGATCCCAAATGGTTCCTAAAGTCCCTCCTGGACTTAATCTTCACTTTACATTAGCTTCAGGACCTTCCTTGATACCTTTAAACCCTCCTAAAGTCTTCTTAGACAATCTCCGGGGGTCTTGCCCTATTTTTGCACATTCCACCATTTGATCCCAAATGGTTACTAAAGTCCCTCATGGACTTGTCCTTCACTTTACACTAGCTTCAGGACACTTCTTGAAACCTTTAAACACTCCTAAAGCTTTCTCAGACAATCTCCGGAGGTCTTGCCCTATTTTTGCACAAGACCCAAACTTCACCCAAACTCATCCTTTTACTCCATTTCATCTCTTCAAGTTAATATTCTTGCCTCTTGGGAACCACGAGTGGGATACCTTCTGGGGTATTTTTCCCTAATTTGAGAATTGGTAAACTCTGGTGCAAATTCGTCTCTCATGCTTCCCTTAAGATCTCTCCAAGTGGTGATAGCTGGTTCCTTGTAAACCCATCTTTCATCTTGTTCTTGTATCCACCATTTGAAAGCAACATCTCTGAGCTGGTCAATAGCATAAGCTAACCTATTTTTCTTCTGGATGTTGTTCTAGTAGAACCACTCATCTAAGTTTCTCTCCCACTCTAGGTAGTTTCTTCCTGAAAATGTGTAGAGTTTAGTTTTCTTAGCAAATCCATAATCAGAATAAGAATGAACTATATGGCTTTGAGTATTAGAAGTCTGATGTGGGATGATCAATGAAGGGTCTGGTGGCTTTGGTTCTACATATCCAGCTCTTGCTGTATTTCCAAGTCCATGTCTTCCTTCTGGTCGTGCAAGACCAGACTGTTCCAGCTTGGTCAACTGATCACCCATGGTCTGTATGGCTTTCATTAGCTGGTTCATGATGATCTGATGCTGTGCTTCTTTTCCCATTAGATTTCCTGAAATTTACCTTTAAAGATCAAGTGTGGAATGGGAAGTTTTGGTCGAAATAGAAACAAAAAAATGCAACAATGAAACCTTATACTAAACCGAGAAAATGCAACAAATGGACAGAAATGATATAAACTAAGATGCAAATTTTTTTCTTTTGTTTTCTAGATGCAAACTCGAATGAACACGATAAGATATGCTAATGAAAACAATGGGAAGGAATTATGGCATGCAAAACTAACACTGATATTTTCTTTTTCTTTAAGATGCAAATAATTAAATAACAATATGCAGATGAAAACTAAGATTAAATTTTTTTATTTTTCTTTTCTGATGCAGGCACGAAATGGGGATATGACATAAAAAAATAACTAGAATGATTCCCTTTTTTTTTTGATTTAAGACTTGATATGCAATGCAAAGAAAATGGAAAGAACTTAAACACAAATTTTGTTTTTTGGCAGTTTTTGATTATGGAAACAAAATAAAATGGAAACAAACTAAATTTAGAAACTAAAGACAATACAAACTGAATCAAACAACTCTTTTATTTTTCTTTTTCGTGGCCTTAACAATGATGAACAGCAAGAACACAAAAAATTCAGAAACAAAAAGTCAGTGTTTATGGCTTTTTCGATTTATGAATGGAAAACAAATGCAAAACTAAATATGATGCAAGGATAGATGTCACCTGAGTTAGGATATTAAGCTCTGATACCAGATTATGTGGGCACAGAATGAGCCTTGATAGGATGGTTGATGGAAGACAAGCAAATGGTCGTATAACCAACTTACCGATCTTAATGGATGGACTATGGAAGGAAGTGGAGGATGGATTCACCTTGCTTGGTCGTATAACCAACTCAAGAGAACAGTGGATGGAGATGGATGATGATGGAGTGAAGGACGCCACAAACTTCTATGGACTGAAGCTTGATAAGTCAGTTGCTTGGCTGCTGCTTCTCACACACAATCAAGACTTGATAAGGGTTTCTTTGCAAAGGCAAAAGAAAACAAATACTTTACTTAATAAATCGTGGGTGTGCTTTACAATGTAGGACTAGAGAGAGCTTATATAATGCTCAGAGACAGGGTTCCTAACGTTCCAAAACAAAAAGAAAGGAAACAAATCAAAAGGAATAAAAATCTAGCCGTTGGAGGCTTTATGGTGAGAATCTTGCTGATTTTTGGCTCCAAGTAATAAACTTGATAGGCCTTGAATCTGGACGGTTTAAGGGGATATGAGAGCTTTCTTGGGACCTTCTGGATTGCTTGGAATGTCTTTATGTCGTGCACAAGCTCAAGGAAAAATAGCTGTTGGAGTTTTAATTGCCAAGACTCCAAATAAGGCAAGTAGAGGTTAATGAGGATCCTCCTGATCCTATGATCTCTGGTGCATGGTAATATTATGGAATGGACTCCTGATTGGTTGGAATAGTCTTCTGGAAGTCTTGGTTTGATCAGAAATTCTTCTGGTCGTAATTGAGTGGCTGGTAGATGATCAAACCGAAAGATCGTCCAATCTTTCCATAAACTGCTCGGTTTGGCCGGTTTTGGGAAAATGAGCATAACTCCTAATTTCCGGGGCCAAATATCGTGATCTTGGGCTTCCTGGAAATCTGAGAAATCCATCTTGAATGCTATGATGGGTTTTGGGTCAGTTCGCTTCTTCATTGGGCTTGGATCCTCTTCCAAAGTCGAGTACTCGCGGATGAATGGGCTGGGGAACCTCCGTTTTGTAAAATCCTTAACTCCTGGGCCAGTGAATATTTTGGTCCGCTTCAAAATTTTATGTAATCCTTCTTGAGTGTAGAATCCATTAAAATTGGCCTCGTGATTAAAATCCTCCTGGTTTTGAAGATATGTCGTTTTGAGTGCACCTATGTCATGGTTGGCTTCTTTAGCTTGCTTCGCTTTCATGTTCTCTAGTGACTTTCTCTTGATTTCTTCCTCCAGGTTTGATTCTGATTTGATGTCCTCATCACAATGTTCATTGGATACTCCCCAAACCATAAGGGTTACAAATGCTATGAACCAGAGACTAGGAGAGTCATGGTGTCTAGAGATGTTAAGTTTGTAGAATCAAGAGGATACTACAATGATAAGAGTTGGGAGGATATAGAGAACCTATCTCAATCACCTTCTGATAGAGCAAGCAATCTTAGGAGAGTGATGGAAAGCCTTGGGGTCAGTATGCCTGAAGCAAGAATGGAACCTGAACCAAAAGGGTCTGCACCAGAAGCTGATAAAAGGGTGGAGACTGAAACTGGTTCCAGCAATGATGAAGTTGAGGTTCAGGTGGTTCCTCACCTTGACCATGTGGGGGACAATACTGCTGAGCCAACACAACCAGAAAACTCAGCAAGAATTCATGGCCAAGCTGAGCAACAAGATCAAGAGGAATCTGTGGTAAATGAGGGTCAGTCCTCAGATGATGCAGAAGCTGTTCCAGAAGAAGTAACACCACCAGTACTAAGGAGGAGTACTAGGCTCAGAAAACCTGCTTCTAATTGGACCAACACAAGGGTTTATTTCAACTCTCAAGCAGTTGCCCATCCTTCTCAAGCAACATGCTCCCTAGCTCAATATCCTATGGATCATCATGCCTTCATCACTAACCTTGATGAGGCTTACATACCAAGGTCATATGAAGAGGCTATGGCAATTAAGGAATGGAGAGATTCAGTAGGAGATGAGATGGGTGCTATGGAGAAGAATGGAACCTGGTTTGAAACTGAACTTCCCAAAGGCAAGAAGGCAGTAACAAGCATGCTGCTGTTCACAATTAAGTACTTAGCCAATGGGAAACCTGAGAGAAAGAAGACCAGGCTGGTAGCAAGAGGCTACACTCAAGTATATGGTGAGGACTATCTTGAAACCTTTGCACCAGTGGCAAAGCTTCACACCATAAGGATTTTACTCTCTCTTGCTGTGAATTTGGAATGGGATCTTTGGCAAATGGATGTCAAGAATGCATTCCTACAAGGAGAGCTAGAAGATGAAGTATACATGCGTCCACCACCTGGTATGGAAGGCATGGTTAAACCAGGCAATGTCTTGAGGCTTAGGAAAGCAATCTATGGTCTGAAGCAATCTCCAAGAGCCTGGTATCACAAACTGAGCACAACCCTTAATGGAAGAGGGTTTGTGAAATCTGAGGCTGATCACACCTTGTTTACTCTCACCAACCAGCAAGGGATCATTGTGATCCTCATTTATGTGGATGATATCATTATCACAGGCAGTGATAAAGAGGGGATCAGCTCCACCAAAGCTTTTCTCAAGGCAACATTTGATATCAAGGATTTGGGAGAGCTCAAATATTTTCTAGGGATTGAGATGTGTAGATCCAAGGAGGGACTGTTTCTGTCCCAAAGGAAATACACTCTTGATGTATTAAAGGAAGCTGGAGATCTTGGTGGTAGAGCTGCTAAAACACCTCTAGAGGAGGGGTACAAAGTGATGCGTGAGGGGGAGATTGAAGATAAGGCATATGAAGATGTGAAGCACTATAGAAGGATGGTGGGAAAACTCATATATCTCACTATCACAAGACCAGATGTGTGCGTTGAAGTGAACCAAGTGAGCCAGCATATGCAAGCTCCTAAGATTCACCATTGGAACATGGTGGAAAGGATTCTGAGGTACTTGAGAGAAGCACCAGGGCAAGGAGTTTGGATGGGTTGCAACAAGAGTACTGAGATAGTAGGCTATTGTGATGCTGATTGGGCTGGAGATAGGGTTGATAGGAGATCAACTACTGGTTATTGCACATTTATTGGAGGCAACTTGGTAACTTGGAAGAGCAAGAAGCAAAAGGTGGTTTCATGTTCAAGTGCTGAGGCAGAATATAGAGCAATGAGAAAGCTTACAAGTGAGCTAATCTGGATCAAAGGACTGCTTAAGGATTTGGGAGTTGAGACCACAACACCAATAACTATGCATTGTGATAACCAGGCTGCTATACACATTGCTAGCAATTCAGTCTTTCATGAGAGGACTAAATATATTGAGGTGGATTGTCACAAGGTAAGACAAGCTGTGGAGCAGAAGATCATCTTACCTTGCTACACCAGAAGTGAAGACCAGCTAGCTGATATCTTCACAAAGGCCGCAAGTACTAAGGTCTGTGAGTTCATTCACCCAAAGCTTGGACTCATAGACCTCACATGTCACTGATCTCTCCTCCATGAAGTGTTCTACTCTTTTTCCTTGGCTTGGGTTTTCTCCCATGAGGTTTTACCTAGCTGAGGTTTTAATGAGGGAATGCTTCATGGCTTCCAAGCTTGACTTGTTCCACATGGTCAAGCTTGAGGGGGAGTGTTGACATGAAGAAGTGAATGGCAAGAATTAGGAGATCAAGGCAAGAAGAGTGTTCTGGATGATCAAGAGTTAACTGGTCCGTACACTTTGGACTCCTAAGACCTAACTTGACTTACAAGGCACCCAAGAGGATATCTTGACTGGGAAGACTATTTTAAATATCTGTCTGGCCTCTAGTAACTGCAAGGATCCGTTGGAGTCAAGACAGAAGAGAGGTCACATGTGGGGTTAAGGTTTGGATCAGAGGAGAGAGAGTCAGGACCACACAAAGACCAGTCACTATCACCTAAGCTGGACGTGCCTTCTGCCTTGTTCAGGCTCATTAGTTTATTTATTTCCTAGTTAACTTATTTTTCTATTTATGTAAGCATCCTGAGAACCAAACAAAGCAAGGAAATCATTTCTATCCTTCTCTCTCTTTGAATTTCGAAATCTCTCTCTCTCTCTCTCTCTCTCTCACTCTTGTTCTTCATGTTCTTCATTCTCCAGCAGTAAACTACTTCTAAATCTCTCATTCTAACATATATTTCACACTAGAGATGGAAGCTTCTCAGCTCTCAGGATATGCTTGATGAGGCTGTTGTAGGCAGGGTTTAGAGTGAGCAGGAGCCCAAAGACCTTATCTTGCTCACGCCTTTCATTCAACTCATCAGCATCAACCGTGCTTGGTCTCAACATCTCTAACTCGGACCAGAGAGCTCGGAACCTTCCAAGATGCTTAGTGAACTCCATATCTTCTTGTAGCAACCCATTGATTTCTCTCTTCACCTCAAACACACGGCTCAAGTTTGAGATGTTTCCATACACCTTCTTCAAGGTATCCCATAGATCCTTTGCGGTTTCACAATAGCTATAAGCTTCCATGATAGGAGTCTCAAGAGATCCTTGAAGAAGTGTCATCACCATCATGTCTTCTTGCTGCCATTTCTCCACCTCACTTGTGGCACTTGCAGCTTCACCTTCTTGAGTAATGAGCTTAGGAGCTTCACCGGATGTGATATGCCCCCATAAGCCCTTACTTCCCACAGCAGTCTTCACCAAACGAGACCACAACAGATAGTTACTCCCCTTTAGAGTAACTGAAACCTTCATGCTAACACTATCCATCTACAACCAGCTTGACTTCAAAAGCTTGGAAATGAGTGGATCTATACCTTAGAACACGGATGAACCCAGAAACGAGAGGAAAGGTTGAGTCTTTGAAGGTAAGAACGTGAAAGACTCAAGCTTTTACACCGCACAAGCTTCAAACTTCAGTCTTCTACCCGGATCTTCAAAGAACAGCCTTAGAACTTCAAAAAGCTTCAACCTTGATCTTCTTCCACTCGATGAACACAAACCCAGATCGTGATGAACCAGGCTCTGATACCATAAGATCTTTTAAGATCTTAGACGAATAAGTAACAAGAACAAGACTAGAAAGAGATTTGATGAAAGAGAGACTCAGTTTAGACTAAGAACTAAGAAGATTAATGAAAGACTATGAAGAACATTATGAGACTCGAAAGTTTAGAGAGAACTGTATGATTTATTCATAGAGAGAGTTCAGAATATATAGAGAGGGTTTACAAGGGTTTCGTAAAGCAAGAGAGGTAAAGCATGTGGACAGGAAGAGAGGCGCGTCCCATGGTTCAAACGAGTGGCTCTGGTGGCTAGATGCCAATGGCATCTTGACTAGATGCTCCTCACTTTACAGCTTGCACCGGCTGGTAAGCTTGACCAAGCCTTATCCACAAACGGTAACCTTGGCGCCTAAAGCTTCAAGGTTTACCCGACCCAAACCTTTCTTTCACTCCAAGTTAACCACTCGATCTTCTCATGGTAAGTATCTCCTCATTTACCTTTTTACCTTTTTCACCTCAGTAACTTTTTCTTGTACGGACAACCCCATTTTTGCACATTACCAAAACATGGTTTAAAGCTTCTTTGGGTCGACCTTGTACGGCCTGTACGGCCTGTACGGCCTTGTACGGACAAGGTCGACTCAAACCCCTCTCTTTTCCTCCTTCTCTCTATTCTACACAAACTAGATACCTCAACTTAAAACGGTGTACCCGAGTGAAATGGTTTCTCTTTTGCAGGAGTTCCAATATGTATTTCCAGAGGACAATCCCATTGGGTTACCTCCTTTGAGAGGGATTGAGCATCAGATAGACTTTGTTCCAGGATCTACACTTCCAAACCGTCCAGCATACAGAACCAACCCGGTTGAGACCAAGGAGTTGCAAAGACAAGTAGAGGAACTCATGGAGAAGGGCTATATCCGAGAGAGTTTGAGCCCATGTGCTGTACCAGTGCTCCTAGTGCCTAAGAAGGATGGTACACGGCGTGTGTGAGAAAAGAAGATGAATAGGTAGAGTAAACTGAAAAGAAGCTCCTGGTTCTGTTTGAACCAGAGAGAAGGAAAGAGTAAGTGATGAAGAGTGAATGCAGGTGATGAAGTATAAGTGAAGACTATGAAGAGAATCTGAGAGAATAGAAGATTATGAGTAACTTAGGTAACCAGAGAGTAGAGAGGAGGAGAATTTCGTGTGTATGAGAGAGAGAGAGAGAGAGAGAGAGAGAAAGTAACCAAGAATATGAAGAGAGAAGAACTTTCTCCTTAAACAAATCAGTTACATGAGAGGCCTTTAAATAGGCAGTAAACACATAATAAATTAATCTAAATCTAGACAAACATAAACAAATGATTTTCTGGGAAGTAGAAGTGTCCAAGAGGGTAAGGACAAGGGGAGGCTCGTCCAGCTGAGGAGAAAGGGACAGGAGAGAGATAGTGACCAGGTCTGATGAGTGAAAGTGACAGGCCAGCAACAGCTTTTTCCTTATGCTTAACATGTGACTTTCTTCCATATTTGAATTTGAATCTGGTCAAACCCTCTACCAACGGTTTCCTTAGCTTCTGGAGACCCTCAGCTCGTGTTCCCATCAGTACCTTTCCTCCCAAGGCAAGTTAGGTCATAGTAGATTGCTTGTGATCCAAGTCTGTACAGACAGCCTTCTTTCTCTCAAGTAATCGGACTCTTCTCTTCTTCTTATATCTTTATTTCATTCCAATATTCTTCTCTTGATTTTATTTTTGCAGGTCATCTTGATCACAATCAGCCATGCTTCTTCCTTGTCCATTTAACAATAACTTGGTTCACAAGTCTGTATGAACCAGTCTCAACTTGAAGGATCCAGATCACTTCTTCTTGTTGTCTTCTTTATTTCTCTTCATCCATACTTGGATCATGAGCCAGCTTCTTCTTGTGGACATTCCTTTCTTCATTTCAACAGTATGTGTGTTGATTGTAGATCAATCAACAATATCACAGTGAAGTATCGCTACCCAATACCTAGATTAGATGATATGCTTGATGAATTGCATGGTTCTTGCATCTTTTCTAAGATAGATTTAAAAAGTGGATATCATCAGATTAGGATGAAAGAAGGAGATGAATGGAAGACTGCATTTAAAACTAAACATGGATTATATGAGTGGTTAGTTGTTGGATTTTCACCAGAGTATAAGGATCTGGGTTTGTGTGAGATGAACAAGCCTTTGAGGCTGATATGAACTCGTGAAGATGAAGAGAAAGGGTTCTGGTTTTGCTTGTGTTTACTTGAATAAGAATCAGAGACTTAGAGAGATTTGATTCAGAAGTGGAGAGGGGAAATCCCCCTTACTCCCTTAAGAGCTTACAAATTGCCAACTACAACCATTTATAGGTTTTACAAGTTTCTGGACCATAAACCTAAATCTAATGGCTGTGATAAGACTTGAGAATGAATGGCTAGGATGGCTGGCGAGTTTGAATCTGGTCAAGGGAAGGAAGGCTCGTGATTGGCTGTCCAAAGGAACATGGTATCAGAGCCAGGTTCATCAGAACTTGGTGTCTAGCTTCCGTAAAGATCAAAGCTTTCTCTCATGCCATCAAAACCTAGAAAGAAGCTTCCTTTCCAGCCTGTTCAACCTCTACAAGATGGTGTTCATCCGGAAAGCCCAGAAGCTGTTCTTGAAAGTCTCATACTCTCTCATGCCGTCCAGAAGAAAGGAGAGCCTCAGTATTGAAATAAATAAAGGGATGACCAGAAGAAGAATATGGTTGATGATCCAAGGATAAGTTCATCAAGAGAAGCCAATCTGGTTCTGTTTGTACAGACTTGGATCACAAGCAATCTACTATGACCTAACTTGCTTTGAGAGGCAAGGTACTGATGGGAACACGAGGTGAGGGTCTCCAGAAGCTAAGGAAACCGTTGGTAGAGGGTTTGACCAGATTCAAATTCAAATATGGAAGAAAGTCACATGTTAAGCTTAAGGGGAGAGCTGTTGCTGGCCTGTCACTTTCACTCATCAGACCTGGTCACTATCTCTCTCCTGTCCCTTTCTCCTCCTCTGGACGTGCCTACCCTTGGCTGTATCCCCTTTGGCCTCTTCTCATCCCTACAGAATTATTTGTTTATATTTCCTTGTTTTAGTAATTGTTTATTGTAAGTGATTGTCTAAGTGTTGTGTTACTTCTCAAGGATAGATTCATACTAGAGAATTTCTGCTTCATATAACCAGTTTACTGTCTAGGATTCTTGGTTATATAGTAAGCTGTGTGTGAGGATTCAACCACAAGTTGGTTGTCTCTTCCTTTGAATGGTGAGTTCCTGTTGTATGGTTGTATTGAGAAGCTTCAATGATCTGTGAAGTGAGAGTCCTTGGTGGTTGTTCAAGAAGAAGAAGCAACCAAGGCTGAGTTAGTATCTGGTAATCCGAGCACTTAAACCCAACAAGAGGTTGGGTGAAAGGGGGAGAGACCAAGATCAGTGTGGAGAGAGATAGATGAGCTCAAGAAGAGTTAGTGGTGTGCAATGAGAGTCGGTCCAGACTTGCACCACAGTGAGGGCCATGATCCAGAGTTCTTTGTGTCCACCACACTGGTTAAGACACAAAGAACTCACTGGCCAATCCCTAGGCCTTGGAGATCTTACTCTTTTCCTTATCAAGGTTTTATCCCAAAAAGGGTTTTCTTTGATAAGGTTTTTAATGAGGAGACTCTTCAAGGTTCCAAGCTTGACTTAGGATCACTAGAGTCAAGCTTGAGGGGAGTGTTAACTTGAAGAGAAGAAATGAACATCTGAAGCTAAATGATGAAGATGGTCTAAAGTGCAAAGTTAGGGCAAAACCTCCGGAAATGTTTATCAAGACTTAAGGAGTATCCAGAAGGCTTGTCTAGAGTCAGAAAGAAGTCCAAGAAGGGCTTATACTGAAGTAGGAAGGCAATGGAGGAGTTTGGCAGAGTTTGGAAGAGAATGGTTGATGTGCAAAGTTCGGGTCGTCCGTACTGTACGGCCGTACGGACTGTACGGACCGTACGGACATGGTCGACCCGGAATGTACTTTTCTCAACCTTTTAAGCCATTTTAGGCTTGTGCAAAATCCGGGACCAAAGTGTACGGCCAAGGTGTCCGTACAACCCCCTTTGGAGAAGACTTGGGTCTCAAGGCAAGGATATGGGCGAGTATGGTTATCCAAGGGAGAAAGATCCTTTTGGCATCTTCAAGATGCCTTAGGAATCAACCAGGAAGGTGCCTTTCCCAGCTCATACTCGCAGCCATTCCTGTCCACACATTCAGTCCACAAGCCAGCACATGACAGGCTGTCTCTTGACCAAGGCAAGCTGCAATAAGGGCCAAGTATTTCAAATACTGAATGGAGACTGCTTTTGGTCCAGATACACTTCTCCTCTCCTCCAATCATCCTATACTACACGGATTGCCTTCCATCCAGAGATCATCCTAGCCGCTCATTATTCTTCAAGTGTTTCTATCCATAGGATCTAGGTTTATTAATCTGCTACTTGTATTGCCTATATAAAGCCATAAGTGGCGATTGTAAACCTTAAGGGAGTAAGGGGGATTTCCCCTCTCCACTTCTATAAACAAAAGCTTAGTGTTCTTGAATCACTCTCTCTTAGTCTATCCCTTTCTTAATCTATCAAATCTCTCTAAACTCTCCTAATCTCTGTTTCTGGTTCAAGTAAACACTAAGTGAATCAGACCCTTCTCTCTCACCATTTCGAGTTCTCTCTGTCCCTAAAGGGTTTGTTCATCCTGTTCTTCACACACACGAGTCTATACTCTGAAAATCTAACAGGTTGGAGGGGATTCAGTCACAAGTTGAATGAATCACTCCTTACATGAGAGAAACACTCATGAATTCCAACATGGTATCAGAGCTTTGTTGCTCTTCTTTGGGAATAAACTCACCTCTTTTATCTCTGTTTTGTTTAAACAAATCCTTTTCTCCCACTCTGATATTGTGTTAGCTTGGTCAGTACTTGTTAGTATCTTGAATCAAGCTTGAGGAAGAGAAAGATTTCAAAAATGCTTCACCATTATGCTTTATCCATTGGATAATATCTTTCTCTTAATGGAGCATCTCTTTGACCAGTGGACAAACTGTTTTGATCCATTGGATTCATTGTTGTCTAAGCCACAGAAAACACTTGTTCATGTGTTATTCTGTTGGTTCTTTTGTTGCAAGCCCTGGAAAACATCTGTTCATGAGTTATTCCAGTGGCACATGTCTAAGATCAGTGAGCAAATTAATTGTGTAATGGTCCATTGTGTTTCAGCTAATAAAGCACCAAACTCTTAATGAGTATTGGATGCTCCTGGCTGTTTATGCTTCCGCAAAACTCAAGAAAACAGAGCAAAACTCTGTCCATTAGAACTCTTGAGCAATTCTCTTTTCTATATTCTCTATTCTCTCATTCTCTAATTCTCCAGGTTACTTATTCTCCATCATTCTTCCATTCTCTGGCTACTAATACTCTGGTTACATCATTCTCTACTCTCTACTTATACTCTAGTTACTTATACTCTCTGGTTACTTAAATCTCTATTCTCACAATCTTGTTTAGAATCTGCCTAAGGGTGTTGAACTGTGTTGAAAAAAATTGTCTTACTTCTGCCCTTAGGAAAACTAATTGTCTTGTTGCCTGAATGCTTAGTCTTGATGATTAGGATTCAGAGAGTGTTTCTGGGATAGAATCATGAAGATATTTTTCCATTGCTTGCTGTACTTGTTCTAAATGTGTTTTAAAGATCAGACTTGGTGAAAACCCATGTTCTGGTCTCTTGTTTGTCTACTGATGCCTGTGTCTAGTTATTTGTTTCACAGGTTGCCCATGTTGTTCAGAGCCTACACATGATGTATATTCCTTACCATGGAGATTGCCCACTGCCCATCAACACTTTGGACACTGATTGTGTCCATTAACTTCCAATATGGTTGAGAGGACGAATGGAGCAGTGGAGAGATTTCTTAGAAGTGACTTACCTGGTGCCAAGAGGGTGACAGGATGTACACTCAAGAGAAAATGCCACAATTCAAGCCAAGAGGGCTGTGGCAATTCAAGCCAAGAGGGCTGTGGTCTCAAGGCATTGGTGATCATCACTGGCTCTCATCTTCCAAGCTTGACCACATACTCTCATTCTCAGGTCAAGCTTGAGGAGGGGTCTTAAAATGAGAAGCCAATGTCCATTCTTCAGAAACTTATGCAAGGGAAGTACCTAAATCTATACTCATTCTTATGATTGATAGGTTTCTCCCTTGAGAATTGATGCATGTGTTTGTGCATTGTTTGAATCAGGTACCTATTGAGCTCATGAACAAGGTAGACTTGGACTCAACCCATGATGAAGGCAAGAATCCAAAAGAAAGGGGGAGACAAACTCTGACCACAAGAAGAAGCTCAAAGGTGTGATGAGTGTGAAGCAAGGAAGGCATTGGTGCCTACTTGCCATTGAAGAAAGGCCATGATCCAGAGTCTAAGGAGTCCATGAAAATAATCTTAATCTCCTTAGGCTCTCTGGCCAATCCCTAGGCTGAGGGTAGTTGCACTCTTTTTCCCTAAGTCATGGTTTTATCCCTAAAGGTTTTCCACACTTAGGTTTTTAATGAGGCAAGTGCTCTCAGTTCCAAGCTTTTCCAAGGATCTCCTATGGTCAAGCTTGAGGGGGAGTATTGAAATAAATAAAGGGATAAGTTCATCAAGAGAAGCCAATCTGGTTCTGTTTGTACAGACTTGGATCACAAGCAATCTACTATGACCTAACTTGCCTTGGGAGTCAAGGTACTGATGGGAACACGAGGTGAGGGTCTCCAGAAGCTAAGGAAACCGTTGGTAGAGGGTTTGACCAGATTGAAATTCAAATATGGAAGAAAGTCACATGTTAAGCTTAAGGGGAGAGCTGTTGCTGGCCTGTCACTTTCACTCATCAGGCCTGGTCACTATCTCTCTCTTGTCCCTTTCTCCTCCTCTGGACATGCCTCCCCTTGGCTGTATCCCCTTTGGCCTCTTCTCATCCCTACAGAATTATTTGTTTATATTTCCTTGTTTTAGTAATTGTTTATTGTAAGTGATTGTCTATTTAAAGACCTTCACCCTCTCTTGTAACATTTACCAGAATCAATAGACAAGTTTCTCTCTCTCTCTAAACTCGTGGGTCTCTCTGTCTTGCTTGTGTCTTAACTATATTCACAATGTAAGGAGTTAAGCATTAGGGTTTAGAGGCTGCCTTAGCTCTTTCTCTCTTAAGGCAGCCTAATACTTGTCAAACTCACTCTAAAATCTTCTTTATCTATTGTCTTAAACTCTAGCTTACTGATTCTAAATCCTATTCATCTAAGTACACAAACTCTAAGTGTTGTGTTACTTCTCAAGGATAGATTCATACTAGAGAATTTCTGCTTCATATAACCAGTTTACTGTCTAGGATTCTTGGTTATATAGTAAGCTGTGTGTGAGGATTCAACCACAAGTTGGTTGTCTCTTCCTTTGAATGGTGAGTTCCTGTTGTATGGTTGGAGGGGATTCAGTCACAAGTTGAATGAATCACTCCTTACATGAGACAAACACTCATGAATTCCAACACTCAGATCCAGATGTTATGGAGTGGATTAGCTACCCTCTTCATCAAATCAAGTCTAGGCGAGTTCTTATTCAAAAACCAGGAAGAAAGGTGAAAGCTTTCACCTTGTTACTGGTGGGGGCGACCAAAGTATGAAGAAAGGTGGGGACTTTAGGCATGGAGAGTCCAAGGGAAGGTCCATGGAGGAAGGAGGTGTTGGAGGCGCAACCAATAGCCCATGATCTTGCCATGAATCAAAGGTGTTCAAGGAACTAACACTAGTTCCTTGTTTGTAAGATCCTACTGTCCCTTGTTATAAAGCTTGATCCTTTATGAACTGAATGTGTTGTGTGATGTGTTTGAGACCTGAGGATGTGTTAAGATTGCTAGATATGAATGTTTAGAATCTATCCCAGGATGTTTGGATGACTCGTTTTGAATGATTGAGTGTTTAAAGTGCTTGCTCCAGTTCTAAATGTTGCTTGACATGATATTAGATAGTATGTTCTGAATCTGCTTGCATACATGAATAGAAACTTATTAAAGTAAAGCATTTGGGTCTGGTGTTTGGAAATGGCATTGATGCTTAGTCTCTGTTCTTATGAATGTCTTGCTAGGATGATAGATAGTTGTATCTAATCCGGATTGCATTCATAAAGTAAATAGGTTAAGGCTGTTGCATACTCTTGTCATTGTGGCTGCCTTAAAGTTGAGACGCCTAGACTGATGTCTAAGGGTCGTTTAAGGCAGGGAACGGTTGCCTAAGTGCTTTGTGTTAGCATTTAGAGAGTGGTAAGCTTGCATTAGATGGATCTCAATGATAATGAGATGCTGTCTAAGTGCAAAGCTTGTGAAATTGGTGATCAAACTTGATGATTAGTCAAGGTTTGATCCCAATGCAAGTGTGTCTTATCTTGTTTGGAGTTTGAGTGTTGTTTCAGGATGCACAAGGAGTGTCACTTGTTCAGCATCAATCCGGAACAAGAGGAAGGCTTGGTCCATTGTGTGGAGAAATGGGAAGGTTCTTGGTGTAGTAGCCGGTTATAAGAAGCGCAGACCATGAAGGTTGTTGAGCTCCTGGTTCAAGACACACAAGAAGAAGAAGGTCGCCACCAAAGTCATGAGGAAGGCCGGTGATCCATGGGTACTTGAAGCTGAAGACATGGAGGTGGACTAGTGGTTTAAGCGCAACTGTTGGGGTGGTGTGATCCTGGTTTGGATGCTCATTCAAGCTCACTTTCAAGCTTGAACCTAGACTCAATTCAAGCTTGAGGTGGGGACTTGAGTGAGCTACCTGATGATCTAAGTTCAAGACCTGGTTCCTCCTCACCATTGCACCAGGAATAGAAGATGGAGCCATCCGGGTTTAGACATTGGCGAGTCTAGACAAGAGAGTGGTCAGAGCACTCTTGGCTGTGTGAAGAAGAAGGTGACTCTACAATGCGGCTTCTGAAGTGAGGTGGTTGAAGAGTTAGCTGAGGTATCTTCCAGCATTCCATTCAAGGTGGCGAGATCAGAAAGGAGTGGGCAGTGGTGTGTTGATCAAGATCATGAAGCAATCCTTCCAAGCTTGACTTGTTCCACATGGTCAAGCTTGAGGGGGGGTATTGAGAAGCTTCAATGATCTGTGAAGATGGAGTCCTTGGTGGTTATTCAAGAAGAAGAAGCAACCAAGGCAGAGAAAGAAGTTGGTACTCTATGGAGTTTGTATCTTGGTAATCCAAGCACTTAACCCAACAAGAAGTTGGGTGAAAGGGGGAGAGACCAAGATCAGTATGAGATGAGCTAGATGAGCTCAAGAAGAGTTAGTGGTGTGCAATGAGAGTCGGTCCAGACTTGCACCACAGTGAGGGCCATGATCCAGAGCTCTTTGTGTCCACCACACTGGTTGAGACACAAAGAACTCACTGGCCAATCCCTAGGCCTTGGAGATCTTACTCTTTTCCTTATCAAGGTTTTATCCCAAAAGGGTTTTCTTTGATAAGGTTTTTAATGAGGAGACTCTTCAAGGTTCCAAGCTTGACTTAGGATCACTAGAGTCAAGCTTGATGGGGAGTATTAACTTGAAGAGATGAAATGGAGTAAAAGGATGAGTTTGGGAGAAGTTAGGGTCTTGTGCAAAAATAGGGCAAGACCCCCAGAGATTGTCTAAGAAGACTTTAGGAGGGTTTAAAGGTGTCAAGGAAGGTCCTGAAGCTAATGTAAAGTGAAGATTAAGTCCAGGAAGGAATTTAGGAACCATTAGGGATCAAAGGGTCGAGTGTGCAAAAATAGGGCGACCCGTACGGATTCTGTACGGACTTGTACGGACCGTACGGACCAAGGTCGACCCAGAACTTTGATACTCGACCATTTGAAGTGTTTTAG
Source organism: Moricandia arvensis (assembly GCA_905132765.1). Lineage (NCBI taxonomy): Eukaryota > Viridiplantae > Streptophyta > Magnoliopsida > Brassicales > Brassicaceae > Moricandia > Moricandia arvensis. The sequence goes on along the minus strand of CAJHQP010006692.1, from coordinate 16,009 downwards.
ACTTTGTGAAAAAATAGGGCAAAATTGTACGGACCATAACCTGTCCGTACACTCCCTGGTTGATGCGTCCCTAGGATGCTCTTTGGTTGATGGGGATGGATAGATCCTTGCAAGAACGAATCAGGGACTCAAGTTCTTCAAGGTTGTGGATCGATTGGTCACACAAGAGGGATGAGAGGACTCTTGATACTCCTAGATGAATAACTCGGATATGACACACCAAGTAAACACCCTTAGGTCTCTGGATATTACACACCAGAACTCGACAACTTCTAGAGAGAGATAGAGCCGTCAAGAGAGAAAAGAAACCCGTTGATTGATTATTGCTTGAGTACAATAGGGTTTAGGGAACCCTTTAAATAAAAAGAAACCAGAGAACATGCTCTCTAGGGTTTCGAAAATAAAAGAAAAGGAAACTATAGTTTTTAAAATAACATAAGATAAAAATGTGAATACTTCTTTAGTCTTGGGCCGAGATAGAGCCTAAGTGATGTGAAGACAAGTTGTGGCCTCGTTAAAAACCTTCCTCCGGAAAACCTCGTGGGACAAAACCAAAAGCAAGGAAAAGAGCACGCACCCCATGTCTTGCCTAGACACTAACTCAGCTTGATGTAGAGATGGCTTGAATGGTGATCAAGACATCTCGGATCAAACCTTGTCCAAGACTTTCTTGTTGTGGATGTGAAGTGAGTAATCCAACAACATTCTCTTTAAGCTTCTTGACTCTGGAACGAGTCATGGGACCTTCAGGAATGGCTAGAGCATCATCACCAGGCTGCTGGTGCAATGTGGCTTCATGTGGCTCATCTAGATCCTCCTTGTTCTCCTTAGTGATCTGGTCCATGATCACATCATCCCCTCCCTCTTGAAAAGGATTTGTCCTCAAATCAGGTTCATCTACAGCAAAAGGAGCCAAGTCAGTGACATTGAAGCTATTTGATACATCATAATTACCTTGGAGATCAAGTTTGTAGGCATTGTCATTGATCTTGTGGATGATCTCGAAGGGTCCATCAACCCTTGGCATCAGCTTGGACTTCCTCTCGTTGGGGAACCTATCCTTCCTCAGGTGTAACCAAACTTGGTCACCTACTTCAAAGGTTCTCACACGTCTCCCCTTGTTGGCTTGCTTCTCATAAAGCTTGGTTTTCTGCTCAATGTTTTGTCTAGCCTTCTCATGGATCCGTTGGACCATCTCTGCTTTCTTCTCACCATCTAGACTGATCCTTTCATACTCAGGTAAAGGCATTAGATCCAAAGGAGAGGTGGGATTGAACCCATAAACAATCTCAAAAGGTGAATACTTAGAAGCAGAATGCATAGCATGATTGTATGCAAATTCACAGTGTGGTAAGTATTCTTCCCAAGTTCTTAAGTTCTTTCTAATGAATGCACGCAGGAGTGTTCCTAGAGTTCTATTGACTACTTCAGTTTGTCCATCAGTTTGTGGATGACATGTAGTAGAAAACAACAGTTTAGTGCCTAGCTTAGACCAAAGAGTCTTCCAAAAATAACTAAGAAACTTAGTGTCCCTATCAGAAACTATAGTTCTAGGCATGCCATGTAAACGAACAACTTCTTTAAAGAATAGGTTAGCAACATGCAATGCATCATCAGTCTTATGACATGCTATGAAATGTGCCATCTTAGAGAACCTATCAACAACAACAAAGATTGAATCCTTTCCGGTTCTAGTCCTAGGCAATCCAACAACAAAGTCCATGGAAATATCATTCCAGGGATGGTGTGGAATGGGTAAAGGAGTATACAAACCCTGGGATTGGACTTGGGACTTGGCATGCGTGCAAGTAGCACACCTCCCACAGATTCTCTCCACATCTCTCTTCATGTGCGGCCAATAGAAGTGGTCCTGCAAAACTTTTAAGGTCTTGGCAATCCCAAAGTGTCCCATTAGACTGCCCCCATGGGATTCCCTGACAAAAAGATCTCTCAAAGAGCAGTTAGGCACACACAATCTATTGTCATAAAACAAGAATCCTTCCTGTCTAAAGTAATGCCCGGCAGCAAACTTCTCACAAGATGCATAAGCTTCCTTGAAATCATGGTCAGTATCATACATATCTTTTATCTGCTCAAAACCAAGTAACTTAGCATCTAAAGTGGTCAAGAGAACATACCTCCGAGATAGTGCATCAGCAACTATGTTCTCCTTACCTTGTTTATACTTGATCACGTATGGGAAGGTCACTATGAACTCAACCCATCTTGCATGTCTCTTGCTAAGCTTACTCTGCCCTTTTAGATACTTTAGGGACTCATGATCAGTGTGTATGACAAACTCCTTGGGCCACAAGTAATGTTGCCACGTTTGTAATGCCCTCACCAAGGCATAGAGTTCTTTGTCATAGGTTGCATAGTTGAGAGTGGCTCCTCCAAGCTTCTCACTGAAGTATGCTATAGGTTTCCTATCCTGCATCAACACAACACCAATTCCAATTCCTGAGGCATCACATTCTATTTCAAACGTTTTAGTAAAGTCATGAAGCATAAGAAGAGGTGATTGAATAAGCTTCTCTTTTAGGCTCTGGAAAGCCTTCTCTTGTGCTTCTCCCCACTTGAATCCAACATCTTTCTTTATCACTTCAGTCAAGGGAGCTGCAATGGTGCTAAAGTCTCTCACAAATCGCCTATAGAACCCAGCAAGCCCATGGAAACTCCTCACTTCTCCTACTGTGGTTGGACTCGGCCAGTCTTTGATTATTGATCTGAGAAATAAAGAAGACCAGTAGAAAAAGATATTGAAATAAATAAAGGGATGACCAGAAGAAGAAGATGGTTGATGATGCAAGGATAAGTTCATCAAGAGAAGCCAATCTGGTTCTGTTTGTACAGACTTGGATCACATGCAATCTACTATGACCTAACTTGCCTTGGGAGGCAAGGTACTGATTGGAACACGAGCTGAGGGTCTCCAGAAGCTAAGGAAACCGTTGGTAGAGGGTTTGACCATATTCAAATTCAAATATGGAAGAAAGTCACATGTTAAGCTTAAGGGGGAGCTTTTGCTGGCCTGTCACTTTCACTCATCAGACCTGGTCACTATCTCTCTCCTGTCCCTTTCTCCTCCTCTGGACGTGCCTCCCCTTGGATGTATCCCCTTTGCCTCTTCTCTGTTGACATGTAAGAGAAATAAAGCATTCTAGTTTGAGAGAGACAAGGTGACAATCTGAGATGAAGAAGAAAGAGGTTTGTACAGTCTCTGACCTAACTTAGGGTGCAAGGCAAGAAATAGAGAGAACTTGACCAGAAACATATTTAAATGGTCTGGAAGACAACTTGCCTTGTCCAGAAGCAAAGAGAGACGTTGGGAGGAAGGGTCACATGTCTGATCTGGTCTTGTGAGGCAGGGAATCAATTGGGGACCAGTATGGAGCTGTCACTTTCACTTCAGCTGCAAGAGCTCTTTGTCTTGTTCTCTCTCATTTGTTTATTGTATTTCCTTGTCTACTTGTATCTGAGCATTCTGTCTATTTAAATGATGTAACCAGAAACATAATAATCTAAGGAAACAGATTTCCTCTTACTCTCTCTCTTAATTTCGAATTTCTCCCTCTCTCTCTCTCATGTTCTTCATGTTCTTCATCTAATCTCTCATTATTTCTCTAAATCTCACATGGTATCAGAGCTTGTATGCTCTTGAGACCTAATTCTTCTTATTCTCTTTTCTTTCTTCCGCAAAATCTCTGAATTTTTACTTCTATTTTTGGCAAAGTTCATCTTGTTCTTCAGCTGTTCTTCATTTGCAGCTCTAGAAATTACCAAAAATGGAAAATTCTAAGGTGGTGATTCCAGTTATTCTCAAAGGATCTAACTACCTTGTCTGGTCAAGGCTTGTCAAGACAGCCTTAGGAGGGAGAGGTCTCTGGTCCTATGTGACAAAAGACAAACCCTCAAAGAAGACTATCCTAGGAGAGGATGGTACTGAAGTGGTGGTGGCTGGCGAGGACAGATGGGGTCAGGAGGACCTCATGGTGCTGTCTATCATCCAGAACAGCCTTGAGACACCAATTTTGGAAGCTTATTCCTACTGTGAAACTTCCAAAGAGTTGTGGAACACTCTCCAGACGGTGTATGGCAACATCTCAAACTTGAGCCGGGTCTTTGAAGTCAAGAGGATTATCAACTGCCTGAGCCAAGAGGAAATGGAATTTAATCAATATTTTGGGAAGTTCAGAAGCTTATGGGCAGAGCTGGATATGCTTAGGCCCTTTTCTACAGACCCTGAAGTTATGAGAGAAAGATATGAGCAAGACAAGGTCTTTAGTCTTCTCCTAAACCTGAATCCGTCCTACAGCAAGCTGATAAGGCATATTCTTAGAGAAAACAAGCTTCCTGATCTGGATGAGGTTTGTTCTCTAGTTCAAAGAGAGCAAGGGGCACATCGCCTCTTCAAGAATGTAGAGAAGCCGGTTACACACATGATGAGCAGGAACAGGCGTGTAAAGCAAAAGAGGATGGTACGGGTCTATAAAGATCAGAAAAGCAAACCAGAGGCTATTAAGCTCAAGGAGTTGGAGCATCAAATTATTGAAGGAAGAACCATGTACTCAGCTTTCAGTGGTAATTCAAAGGAAGGAGGAACATGGAGGAGTACTGATGGTCCAGCAACAAGGAGAGACCTGGATAACCTGGTCAAAGCTCTTATCTCACCCAAAGAGGCTGGTATTAACTCTCTTGATCCTAAACCTATCATTATAGACTCAGGAGCTACTCATCACATGATTAGTGATAGGAGCTTGGTTAGTAATGTCAAACCTGCCTCAGGGAATGTGCTTATAGCAAATGGTGATAAGGTTAAGCTAGAAGGGATAGGAAACCTTAGGCTGTTTGATAGAGAATCAACGGCCTTGTATATGCCTCAGTTTACATCAATTTTGCTATCAGTGAGAAGAGCAACTGTTGATCTAGATTGTCAAGTTGTGTTTAGACCTGATGAGGTTGAGTTTCAAGACTTGAAGACAGGGCAGGTTATTGGTAGAGGGCACAGCCATCAGAACCTGTATCACGTAGAGAAGACTAAGATATCTGGTGCATTGCCGGCTAACTGCTTGATCAGTACTTCTAATGGGATTGAGAGCACCATATGGCACTCTAGATTGGGACATCCTCACACTAGAGCTTTGAACTTGATTTTTCCGGGTATGGTGGTTCAGAATGGTGATTGTGAAGCATGCATCTTGGGGAAGCATTGTAGAACAGTGTTTCCAAGGTCTAGCACTATCTATGAGAAGTGTTTCGACCTGGTTCACTCTGATGTGTGGACTGCCCCTTGTATATCCAGAGAGAATCACAAGTATTTTGTCACCTTCATTGATGAGACGTCCAAATACACATGGGTGACTCTGATTCAGTCAAAAGACAGGGTGCTGGAGGCGTTCAAGAACTTCCATAACCATGTTCTCACTCATTTTAATGCCAAGTTGAAGATTCTCAGGTCTGATAATGGTGGAGAGTATACTAGTCAAGCATTCAAGCAATATTTGGCTCAGCATGGGGTGATACATCAAACCAGCTGCCCTTACACACCACAACAAAATGGAGTGGCTGAGAGGAAGAATAGGCACCTAATGGAGGTGGCAAGAAGCATGATGTTTCACACAAGTGTGCCTAAGAGGTTTTGGGGAGATGCAGTCATGACAGCATTTTATTTGATCAATCGAATTCCCACCAGAGTTCTACAAGATCACTCACCATTTGAGGTACTCAACAAAACCAGACCCTGTATTGACCATATGCGTGTGTTTGGGTGTCTTTGTTTTGTATTGATACCAGGAGAACAAAGGAACAAATTGGAAGCAAAAAGCACAAGGGCAATGTTCATTGGATACTCCCCAAACCAGAAGGGTTACAAATGCTATGAACCAGAGACTAGGAGAGTCTTGGTGTCTAGAGATGTGAAGTTTGTAGAATCAAGAGGATACTACAATAATAAGAGTTGGGAGGATATAGAGAATCTCTCTCAATCAGCTTCTGATAGAGCAAGCAACCTTAGAAGAGTGATGGAAAGCCTTGGGGTCAGTATACCTGAAGCAAGAATAGAACCTGAACCACAAAAGTCTACACCAGAAGCTGATGAAAGGGTGGAGACTGAAGCTGGTTCAAGCAATGATGTAGTTGAGGTTCAGGCGATTCCTCACCTTGACCATGAGGGGGGCAATAATGCTGAGCCACCACAGCCAGAAAACTCAGCAAGAATTCATGGCCAAGCTGAGCAACAAGTTCAAGAGGAATTCGTGGTAAATGAGGGCCAGTCCTTAGATGATGCAGAGGCTGTTCCAGATGAAGAAGCACCACCAGTACTAAGGAGAAGTACTAGGATCAGAAAACCTGCTTCTAGTTGGATCAACACAAGGGTTTACTTCAACTCTCAAGCAGTTGCCCATCCTATACAAGCCGTGTGTTCTCTAGCTCAATATCCTCAGGAACATGTAGTGTTCATGGGAGAATTAGACCAGGAGTACATACCAAGGTCTTATGAGGAAACTATGGAGGATAAAGAATGGAGAGACTCAGTAGGAAGTGAAACAAATGCCATGATCATCAATGACACATGGTATTAAGCAGAACTTCCCAAAAGCAAGAAAGCTGTAACTAGCCGTTGGATCTTCACCATCAAATACAAGGCTGATGGGAGTGTTGAGAGGAAGAAGACAAGGCTTGTGGCAAGGGGTTTCACTCAGACTTATGGAGAAGACTACCTTGACACTTTTGCACCAGTCGCCAAACTCCATACCATAAGAATCCTTCTAGCTTTGGCAGTCAACTTGGAGTGGGATTTATGGCAAATGGATGTTAAAAATGCCTTCCTGCAAGGAGAGCTTGAAGATGAAGTCTATATGAGACCACCTCCTGGTCTAGATCATCTTGTCAAGCCTGGGAATGTTCTAAGACTAAAGAAAGCCATCTATGGCCTGAAACAGTCACCAAGGGCATGGTACCATAAACTCAGCACCACCCTAAATGGAAGAGGCTTTGTTAAATCTGAAGCAGACCATACCCTCTTCACCCTCACCAGTACACAAGGTATCATTGTCATTCTTGTGTATGTTGATGACATTATTATCACAGGGAGTGATAAGGAAGGGATACTCAACACCAAAGCCTTCCTAAAATCAGCCTTTGATATTAAGGACTTGGGAGAGTTAAAATACTTCTTGGGGATTGAAATGTGTCGGTCCAAGGAGGGACTGTTCCTGTCCCAAAGGAAGTATACTCTGGACTTGTTAAGTGAAGCTGGTGATCTAGGGGGAAGGGCAGCTAAAACCCCACTAGAAGATGGTTACAAGGTATTGCGTTAGGGGGAGATAGAAGACAAGGCCTATGGAGATGTCAACCATTATAGGAGAATGGTTGGCAAGTTAATCTATCTCACCATAACTAGACCTGATGTGTGTTTTGCTGTGAATCAAGTGAGTCAACATATGCAAGCTCCTAAAGTGCATCATTGGAACATGGTTGAAAGGATACTGAGGTATCTCCGTGAGGCACCAGGACAAGGGATCTGGATGGGTTGTAACAAGAGCACTGAGATAGTAGGGTATTGTGATGCTGATTGGGCTGGAGATAGGGTAGACAGGAGGTCAACCACTGGCTATTGTACCTTCATTGGAGGCAACTTGGTAACTTGGAAAAGCAAGAAGCAGAAGGTGGTTTCATGTTCAAGTGCTGAGGCAGAGCATAGAGCAATGAGGAAGCTTACAAACGAGTTGATTTGGATCAGGGGACTGCTTAAAGACTTGGGTATTGAGACTACAACTCCAATCACAATGCATTGTGATAACCAGGCAGCCATACACATTGCTAGCAACTCAGTCTTTCATGAGAGGACTAAACACATTGAGGTGGATTGTCACAAGGTAAGACAAGCTGTGGAGCAGAAGATCATCTTACCTTGCTACACCAGAAGTGAAGACCAGCTAGCTGATATCTTCACAAAGGCCGCAAGTACTAAGGTCTGTGAGTTCATTCACCCAAAGCTTGGACTCATAGACCTCACATGTCACTGATCTCTCCTCCATGAAGTGTTCTACTCTTTTTCCTTGGCTTGGGTTTTCTCCCATGAGGTTTTACCTAGCTGAGGTTTTAATGAGGGAATGCTTCATGGCTTCCAAGCTTGACTTGTTCCATATGGTCAAGCTTGAGGGGGAGTGTTGACATGTAAGAGAAATAAAGCATTCTAGTTTGAGAGAGACAAGGTGACAATCTGAGATGAAGAAGAAAGAGGTTTGTACAGTCTCTGACCTAACTTAGGGTGCAAGGCAAGAAATAGAGAGAACTTGACCAGAAACATATTTAAATGGTCTGGAAGACAACTTGCCTTGTCCAGAAGCAAAGAGAGACGTTGGGAGGAAGGGTCACATGTCTGATCTGGTCTTGTGAGGCAGGGAATCAATTGGGGACCAGTATGGAGCTGTCACTCTCACTTCAGCTGCAAGAGCTCTTTGTCTTGTTCTCTCTCATTTGTTTATTGTATTTCCTTGTCTACTTGTATCTGAGCATTCTGTCTATTTAAATGATGTAACCAGAAACATAATAATCTAAGGAAACAGATTTCCTCTTACTCTCTCTCTTAATTTCGAATTTCTCCCTCTCTCTCTCTCATGTTCTTCATGTTCTTCATCTAATCTCTCATTATTTCTCTAAATCTCACAGAGTGTGATAATGACTGGTTGTGTGTTGTGTTGAGTTGAATAACCTGAGAATATGTCCAGGATGCTTTAAGAGACTTGCTTGGTGTTTGAGAATATGCTTAACCTGATTCTAGTGAAGCTTGTTAGGGAGTTAGTAGTATGTCTAAACCTGCTTGCTGTCATGAAATGAAATCGCCTAAGGTTGTTGCATAGAGACTGATGTGTGATGATAAGGATGCTTAATCCCAGCTCTAAATTAATGTGTGTTTGATGTTGATTAAAGTATCTAAACCGGTTGCATTCATGAGTTAGAGACTGATTAAGGTTATTGCATATTATCATCCTTGTTGCTGCCTTAAATTGATGCATCTAGATTCATGTCAGATGCAGATTAAGGAGCTTTAAAAATGCCTAAGTAGCTTGTCTTGAATCTGAAATGTTCTTGCTTGTGCTTAGAGAGGTTGCTTGCAAAGATTAGAACTTGATAATGTCTAGTTTAGTCTGTTGTAGAGCTTGTGACATTGGTGATCAAACTTGATAATTAGTCAAGGTTTGATCCCAATGCTTGTGTCTTATCTTGCTTGGAGTTTAAGTGATGTTTCAGGAGGTTTTCCAGTCCATCACCAATCCGGGTTCAAGAGGAAGGCAGTGCCCATTGTTAGAGCAATGGAGAGTGGTCGCTGGTGTGTGGGTGGACACACAAGGCGAGGTCATCACCTAAGTCTTGAGGAGACTGGTGACCTTAAGGCACTGGTACTGAAAGGAAAGGGTTGATCAGTGGTTGTATGTGCAGTCCTTGGGATGTTGCACTCCTGATCTTAAAAGCTCTATACTGCTCACTTCAAGCTTGGACCTAGACTCAATCCAAGCTTGAGGAGGGGTGTTAAGTGAGCTACCTGAATATCCTAAGTACAGTGACCTGTTTCCTCCTCACCATTGCAAGCAAACTGAAGAAGGAGCCAACCGGGTCTAGGCAGTGGCATGCTTAGTCAAGAGACTGTTCAGAGCAGTCTTAGCTGGTATGAAGAAGGCTACTCTATCAATGCGGCTTCTAGAGTGAGGTGGTTGAAGAGATAGCTGATGGAGCAACCAGCAGTCCATCAAGTTGGCGAGTGATGAAGGAAGGTTGCAATGGTTTGTTAAGGCCGAATCATGAAGCTTCAAACCGTCCAAGCTTGTTCCTTTAAAAAGGTCTCAAGCTTGAGGGGGAGTGTTTGAAGAGCTTCATTGATCCGAGAGGAGTTCAGAAAGTGAGGGATTCAAGTGGCGTGTGAAGAGCAGCCACTCCTCACCATTTAGACAAGGGAGTAAACCTGAACTTATCTTTATATACATTCATGTTAGGTTTATCTCTTGAGGACTGATACACTTGTGGAATGATGTATCAGGTACTGGTTACTATATCAAGGATGATCTGGTGTGTCCGAGCACTTGAACCTATCAGGAGGATAGGTGAAAGGGGGAGAGACCAAGATCAGGCCGAGTTGAAGAGTACCATGGCTTGAGCCTCACTGAAGATGATCAAGTCGTTTCCTAGCTTCTCTAAAATGGCCTTGAAGTCAGTTGAGAGGGGGAGACCCAAACCGGGTCTATGAAGAGGTCAAGCCGAGTTCTATGAGTGTGCAAGCCTTGTGTTGTTGGCTGCACGAGTTTAGGCCACGATCCAGAGTCCTTTGTGTCCAACCACACTGGTTCTAAGGCACAAAGGCTCAATGGCCAATCCCTAGGCCTTGAAAGAACTTACTCTTTCCTTGCCAAGGTTTTATCCCTAAGGAGGGTTTTCTTTGGTAAGGTTTTAACGAGGAGGGACTTCAGGGTTCCAAGCTTGACTCAGGATCTATAGAGTCAAGCTTGAGGGGGAGTGTTAACCTGAAGTGATAAACCATCTCACTAAAGGTTAATGTGCAAAGCTTGGGCAAAACCCACTTAGAGACTGATCAAGGTCTAAGGAGGGTCCAGAAGCTTATGCAGAGCTAGAACAAGGTTCAGGAAGGGTTTACTATGAAGGAAGAAGGCTTGGGTGCAATTTGAGAGCAAATGGTCGATGTGCAAAATAGGGCAGTCCGTACCGTACGGCCGTACGGACTGTACGGACCGTACGGACGGGCCGACCCGGGAAACTTAATATTCGACCATTTGAAGACATTTTAGGTTTGTGCAAAAACCGGGTCAAGTTGTACGGACCAAACCCTAAATCCGTACAACCCTAAGTCTTACCTTGCATCCCAAGTCACAGAGAAGCTTCAATGGTGAAGAAAGAGTCTCGGATGGTTTGGAGAAGAAGATGGGATCAGAATGGCATCTTGGGAAGGATCTGTGAGATGCTGCTTGCTGAGGATAAGGTTTATGCCTTTACAGGCTGGAAAGGAAGGGGAGCTTGGACTATGAACCTGGACTGTTCACTGGACAGATTCATCAAGCTTGTTAGGCGATTCTCAGCCATGTTCTCCCTTGACCGGCCAGGCTGTCTCCAAGCATGTGAAGCCTCTGGTCCATTCGTTTCAAATCCTTCCCTTGACTCCACATGCTTGCTCTGATATTTTGTAAACCATATTGTTGCTCTCTTTACCTATTTATACCCTTTGTATGTCGATGGTTAATGACAAGCAGAATAAGGGGTTCTCCCCTTTCTCTTCAAAATCTCTTAGTCTCTCTCTAATCTCTCTCTAGTCTCCTTAAACTCTATACTCTCTCGTTTTCTCTCTCTCTCATCAGTCTCACTCTCATCCGACCTTGTAAAGCTCTCATCTTCCCCACTGGGGTTCCTCTCACTCACATAACCAGAGTTTATTAAATCTTTCACTCCCCACTTGAATCCAACATTTTTCTTTATCACTTCAGTCAAGGGAGCTGCAATGGTGCTAAAGTCTCTCACAAATCGCCTATAAAACCTAGCAAGCCCATGAAACTCCTCACTTCTCCTACTGTGGTTGGACTCGGCCAGTCTTTGATGGCTTTGATCTTCTCCTCATCGACCTTAACTCCATCTGCACTCACAACAAAGCCTAGGAAAACCAAGTTATCCGTGCAAAAGGTGCACTTCTTCAAGTTGGCATAAAGCTTCTCATTTCTCAAAACATTCAGGACAGCCCTAAGATGTTCTAGATGCTCTTCTAAGTTCTTGCTATATACTAAGATGTCATCAAACTATACAACAACAGAGATGCCTATGAATGATCTAAGGACATGATTCATTAATCTCATGAATGTACTAGGTGCATTGGTTAATCCAAATGGCATAACTAACCACTCATATAATCCATGTTTAGTTTTAAATGCAGTCTTCCATTCATCTCCTTCTTTCATCCTAATCTGATGATATCCACTTTTTAAATCTATCTTAGAAAAGATGCAAGAACCATGTAATTCATCAAGCATATCATCAAGTATAGGTATAGGGTGGCGATACTTCACTGTGATGTTGTTGATTGATCTACAATCAACACACATACGCCATGTACCATCCTTCTTAGGCACTAGGAGCACTGGTACAGCTCATGGGCTCAAACTCTCTCGGATATAGACCTTCTCCATGAGTTCCTTTACTTGTCTTTGCAACTCCTTGGTCTCTACCGGGTTGGTTCTGTATGCTGGACGGTTTGGAAGTGTAGATCCTGGTACAAAGTCTATCTGGTGCTCAATCCCTCTCAAAGGAGGTAACCCAATGGGATTGTCCTCTGGAAATACATCTTGGAACTTCTGCAAAAGAGAAACCATTTCACTCGGGTACACCGGTGTAGAATCTGTTAAGTTCAAAAAGAGCTTCTTTAAAACACAAGTAAGATAGCAGATTGTCTAGAGTAAAGAGTTCTTTTGATATCACCCATGTTAGCATAGAAGTTTGGCTGCTTAGTTCAAGCCGGTTTTAGATCAATCTCCTTCTTCTTTTGGAGTTGAATCTGATCTTGTTGAACTTCCTTAGGTGTCAAGGGAACCAGGACAGTCTTGCGTCCCTTGCACTCAAAGGAGTGCTTGTTGGTGAAGCCATCAAGGATAACTCGGCGATCAGACTGCCAAGGTCTCCCAAGAAGTATGTGACCAGCTTCCATAGGCAACACATCACACAAGACTTCATCTTCATATCTTCCTATGGCTAAAGGAATGAGCACTTGACTTGAAACCTTCATGGTGCCTTCTTCATTCAGCCATTGTAGCCGGTAAGGTTTGGGATGCTTCTGAACCTTCAATCCCAACTTCTTGACCATTGTCTCACTAGAAGCATTCACACAACTGCCTCCCATCAACAATGAGGCGGCACACTTTTCCTTGGACCAAGCACCGGGTGTAGAATAGGTTCTCACGTTGCTCTAGCTCCTCCGTCTTGTTTTGCAAGCTTAGAAGCCTTCTAGCTACTAAAAGCTTCCCTTGGACTGGTCCTTCTTCATGTTCCTCTTCACTCTCTTCTTGGTCAGACTCGGTGTTGTCATCTTCTGAGGCATACTCACCATTTTCTAGCAAGATCATGACCCTCTTGTTGGTACACTCATTGGCATAATGAAGTCGTCCTTGGAACTTGAAACACTTGACATCACGAGCTCTGGAATTAGAAGCTTCAACCTTGCCTTTGCCCTTGTCAAGAGCACTGCTTGGTTTGGTTTCTTCTCTTGGATAAGACTTGTTGTCTTTCTGAAACGGTTTAGACTCCTTAGGATAAGGTGACTTCTCTTCTTGGTGTTGTGTAACCGGTTAGAGTGATGCGTCCCTAGGATGCTCTTTGGTTGATGGGGATGGATAGATCCTTGCAAGAACAAATCAGGGACTCAATTTCTTCAAGGTTGTGGATCGATTGGTGACACAAGGGGATGATAAGACTCTTGATACTCCTAGATGATTAGATTGGATATGACACACCAGGTAAACACCCTTAAGGTCTCTGGATATTACACTCCAGAACTCGACAACTTTCTAGAAGAGAGCCGTCAAGAGAGAAAATAACTCGTTGAATAAAAGGTTGCTTGATGATACAATAGGGTTAGAAGAACCCTTTAAATAGAGAGAAACCAGAGAACATACTCTCTAGGGTTCGAAAATAAGAAAAATGGAAACTATAGTTTTAAAATAACATAAGCTAAAAATGTGAATACTTCTTTAGTCTTGGGCCGAGATAGAGCGTAAGTGATGTGAAGACAAGTTGTGGCCTCGTTAAAAACCTTCCTCCAGAAAACCTCGTGGGACCAAACCAAAAGCAAGGAAAAGAGCACGCACCCCATGTCTTGCCTAGACACTAACTCAGCTTGATGTAGAAATGGCTTGAATGGTGATCAAGACATCTCAGATCAAACCTTGTCCAAGACTTTCTTCTTGTTGTGGATGTGAAGTGAGTAATCCAACAACATTTTCCTTAAGTTTCTTGACTCTGGAACGAGTCATGGGACCTTCAGGAATGGCTAGAGCATCATCACCAGGCTGCTAGTGCAATGTGGCTTCATGTGGCTCATCTGGACTCTCCTTGTTCTCCTTAGTGATCCGGTCAATGATCACATCAGCTTGGATATGACACACCAAGTGCTCCTAGTGCCTAAGAAGGATGGTACATGGCGTATGTGTGTTGATTGTAGATCAATCAACAACATCACATGAAGTATCACCACCCTATACCTAGACTAGATGATATGCTTGATGAACTGCATGGTTCATGCATCTTTTCTAAGATAGATTTAAAAAGTGGTTATCATCAGATTAGGATGAAAGAAGGAGATGAATGAAGACTGCATTTAAAACTAAACATGGATTATATGAGTGGTTAGTTATGCCATTTGGATTTGTTGAGATGAAGCAAGAATTATTGACTTGAAAGCATGAAGAAATGAATGGCAATGCAATCAGAAGAAGAATGAAGCAAATAGATGTAACTTGTGGTGCGAGGTTGTCCGTACAACCTTGACCTAACTTGGTGTGCAAGGAAAGAGAAGGGGATGAGAAATTGATAAATGGATCAGTAACTAAGTTATCATAACCAGATAAACCTAACTAGACTCACCAAGCTCTCTGGAACGTTGAGGAACCAGAAGGAAGGCAGAAGTCACATGTTGATTTAAGGATTTGAATCCTTTGGACCATTTAGGTCAGGTCACTATCAGCCTGGACGAAGCTGCACCAACCTGTCTTCTTCTGGAGCATTTCTTTATTATATTCTTCTTGTCTTTGTGTGTCCAGAATAAGTCTTTAAATATGTTTGTAATGCTACCAAAAGAAAGCAAGGAAAACATTTCTCCTTCTATTCTCTTTGTTGGTCTCTCTCTCCTCTCTCTCACGGATTCTCTCTTCACTCTCTCTCTTGTTCTTCATCAATTCTTGATGTTCTTCACTTAATCTCGCCCTAAATCTCTAAAACTCACCTGGTATCAGAGCACTTATGCTCTTGAGACCTATTCTTCTTCATTCTTTTTCACTTAACTTCCGCAAATCTCTGAGTTTTCTTTTGTATTTTTGTCAAAGTTCATCTTGTTCTTCAGTGTTCTTCATTTCCAGCTCCAGAAGTTGCCAAAAATGAAAATACCAAAGTAAACATTCCAGTTACTCTCAAGGGAGCTAACTATCTTTTATGGTCAAGGCTTTTCAAGACTGCCTTGGGAGGACAATGTCTATGGTCCTATGTAACAGAAGACAAACCATCAAAGAAGATTATCCTAGGAGAGGATGGTACTGAAGTGGTGTTGGCTGGCGAGGACAAATGGGGTCATTAGGACCTCATGGTGTTGTCTATCATACAAAACAGCCTTGATTTATCAATCTTGGAAGCTTACTCCTACTGTGAAACTTTCAAAGAGTTGTGGAACACTCTCCAGAAGGTGTATGGCAACATATCAAACTTGAGCAGAGTATTTGAAGTCAAGAGGGCTATTAACTCGCTCCATCAACAAGACATGGATTTCAATCAGCATTTTGCCAAGTTTAGAGCCTTGTGGGCTGATTTGGAGATGCTTAGACCATGTACCGTGGATCCTAATGTCTTGAATGACCGGCGTGAACAAGACAAGGTGTTTGCTTTACTTCTCACCTTGAACCCCGGACTACACTGACCTAATTAAGCATTTGCTTAGAGCAGAGAAGCTCCCAAACTTGGAAGAGGTGTGCTCTCAAATCCAAAAGGAACAAGGTTCAGTTGGCCTCTTTGGAGGAAAAGTAGAGCTTGTGTTAGTGAATCAAAACTGATGGTACTGCAAACAAGACCACTACAAGCCTGAGGACAAAAAGGTTTGGGTTTGTGATTATTGCAAGAAGAAAGGGCATGGACAAGACAAGTGTTGGATCCTTCATGTAAGTTTAAGAGATTTAAGAGGAGAATAAGCTGATGAACAGCAAGAACATGAAGAACACTTTCTGAGAGAGAGAGGAGGAAAGTATTTCGAGAGAGA
>CAJHQP010006691.1:0-36722 GCA_905132765.1 Moricandia arvensis | reverse complement strand
ATTTTATTTCAGTCATCTAGTTAGGCCATCTGAATTTTTTTTGGCTAATCATATCATAACCAAAGCATTCTAACAGATTATAGTTTAGTTAGTGGGCTCTAAGAATCATTTTCATATCAATGCATAGCATATGTACAACATCACATGCAATTTATATATCTTCATCCTTCTAAACCAATCAAAATCAAAGTTCTTTTTGTTTTGTTCAGTTCTGACTTCTGAGACAGAGCAAAAACAAAGGTATCATCAAATCATACAAAAGCACCAGAAAGTTGAAAGAGAATCTAAAAGAAAATCATATTTGGATCTGAATGAACTTCTGGAAAAAGGTCTGACCAATATCTCCATTAACTACAAAAAGAGGGATTAAATAGTAACTAAAAGAAAGAAAAAGCATATCCGTCATCTAACGAGTTAAAATCTACCACGTGTCATGTGCACGAGTGTTACCCTAGGCCTCACCACCTCTCTATCATCCTCTCTGACAAAAAAAGCTAAAAAAAAAACTGTTTCTCTGTTGCCTGCAAATAACGCGAAAATCTCTCTGAAAAAAATAAAAAAAATAAAAAATAAAAATAAAACCGAATCAGTCGTCGAGAAGGATCCGAAAGAACATGAACCCTAGAAATTCGAAGAAACCCTAATCTTAGCCACGCTTTTTATTCATCTATTTTCAATCGTTTGAATCTGAAATTGATACGGCGGGAGCTAAGCTAGAGCTAGGTTTAGGCTTCGCGAAATTAGGGTTTTGTTTCTCCCGTTATCTGGGAGGAAGAAATTGACGGTGGATTATTTAGGGTTACGGTTAAGTGTTCAATTTCATGGTGTTTTGTGTCGGTTATGAACGTTGACCAATGCCAGTGGCCGGAGAAGATGATGTGTAGGGGAGTGGACGGTGGTTCTCCGGGAATTGATTTGTTAGCTCAGGCTAGTAAACATCTCTCAAAGAGTTCTCCTTATGATGTTCCTGAAGATGGTTTAGCTCTAGGGTTAAGTGTGAGTACTCTGCCTGTTGTGTTAGCTAGTTTGCTGAACCAAAAGGATGATAAGAAGCGGCATAAGAAGTCTCAACATGGGACTGAGACGAAGAAGAAGAAGAAGTCTTCTAGGGTAGGGGAGAAGTTGAGAGCTGGGAGTATATGGGTTGAACATGAGGAATACTTTAGGCGTTTAGAGTTGCCTGATTTAGAAACTTTGTCAGATTTAGCTTCTCTACGTTCTTTATCTTCTAGAAACTGCTTTTCAGTTCCATCGGTGGAATGTGAATCAGTTAGTATTCCACAGAGGGAAACTGATGCAACTGCTGGAAATGAAGATGCTTCTTGTGCAGAAGAAACTGAAGAGATTCTTAGTAAAGAAGTATCTGAAGTACCAATGAGTGTTGTTGATAATTCTGGTGGTTTAGAATGGATTTTAGGTTGTAGAAATAGGATTTTGTTGACTTCAGAAAGGCCTTCCAAAAAGCGGAGGCGTCTTGGTAGTGATGCAGGTTTGGAGAAATTAGTGGTTGCTGCTCCTTGCAGAGGGAATGCATTGTTATGTGATTTTTGCTGCACTGGTGATGCCAATGGATATCATCACCAGTTGATTGTTTGCGCTTCCTGCAAAGCTACAGTTCATAAAAAATGCTATGGTGTGGTTGAGGATACGGATAAGACTTGGTTGTGCTCCTGGTGTGAGCTGGAGAACGGTCCTAGTGATTCACCATGCTTGCTTTGTCCGAAAAAGGGTGGCATTCTGAAACCTGTTCTCTCAAAAACTGAGAATGATGGGCCACCGGAGTTTGCTCATCTGTTTTGTTCTCTGTGGATGCCTGAGGTGTATATAGAAGACTTGAATAAAATGGAGCCTATCTTGAATTTGCCTGGAATAAAAGAAACTCGCAGGAAGTTATTGTGTAACTTGTGCAAGGTGAAATCTGGTGCTTGCATTCGGTGTTGTAATGGTATGTATTGTTTCTTTCTATGCACCCGGTCTACTTCTGAGCGTGGGTAACATTTGAGATTCTTAATTACATACTCTGTTCTGTAGTCTGGGTCTTTTACTTAAGCCGGTACTTCCTTGAAACATCTTAACAATTGTGCTAAATTTTTTAAGTGGAATTTGATTTCTTGACTGTTCACAGCATTGGAGTGGTATAATTTTTATATCAGGCTACCTTGTGATAATTGCATCTCTGATGAAGCAAAATTTTTTACATCTAGATTTTCGTACTTGTAATAAAATTTTGTTATGCTTGGTTGCAGTTAAATTGAAATTTCACACAGCTCGGACCTAACTAAAATGAATAGGAAAATGTCTATGCTCCTCATGTTTTTACTTTATTTACTTATCTAAATTTATGGTTGCATCCTACTTTTCACACTTTTGTTTGATTCAAATATTTGTCTTCGTTCTTTGTTGAGTATCAGATGAGTTATTAATGCTTTATTACAATCTCTTGATCACAGCACCATGCCGAGCATCTTTCCATCCTATATGTGCAAGGGAGGTTGGGAATAGACTAGAAATCTGGGGAAAACATGGGTGTGGTACTGTAAGTTTCATCACCTACAGAACGGATATCATAGACATTAGTGCTGTTTTTTTCTTTAACAGTATAATAAATTTTTAGGTTGAACTGCGAGCTTTCTGCTCGAAGCATTCAGATATTCAAGAAAATGGAAGGCCTTTAAAGGGAGGAGATATTAGGGCAGCTGATAGTCGTCCTCTTGTCTGTCATCTTCCATCAGAATCTGTAAGAAATCGCCGAAGTAATGATGAGACGGGAGTTGACGTAGGAACACCAGGTACATGTTCTGATATTTCGAGAAACAGTGAGTTACAGGAAGTGGAATCACCGCTTTCAGAATTTAACAGGTCTGCAACAGACATTGTTGAATCAGGGATGACTGAGAGGAACACCAATGATGAAAAAACTCTTTCCGAGTCTCTTAGTTTTGGCTTGATTCTGACAAAGGTGTGTATATACTATTAAAAGGTGTGTATATACTATTGAGTTGGATATTCTGGGCCTTTTGACTCTCCTGCTCATTGATTAACATTTTTCTAGTTGATCGACTTGGGGAAAGTGGATGTGAAGGATGTGGCTGCAGAGATTGGGGTCAATCCTGATACTTTGAATGCCAAACTTATGGTAACGTGTTAAAGTTCTCATATACCTACTTACATTGTGTGTTCTCATTGTGGCTTTCCGTATTAATTTCAAAGTTTTGCTTTACAGGATGGAGACTTGTTGCCTGATTTACTAGGCAAGATTGTTAAATGGCTTAGCCAGCATGCACACATGGGTACTTGGAACAAATGCGAAAATTTAAAAAGTACGAACATTACTAAATCTGAGCGTCGGGCAGCTATCTGTACTGAAGGCAGGGTGATGTTAGATCCTGACATTGTGGATCCTGGTGTTGTTTCTTTGGAGCTAACCTCTACTGAAGATTTTACTAGTAATGGTTTTGTGGTTGATGAAGCTAAAACTGATAGGCCAGTTTTAAAAAAAGAAATCAGTGCGAATTTGCCATCTGATAATTCTTCAGAAGAACAGGTAATCTCACATGGTTCGCATAAAAATAGTTGCTACTTATTAATTATCAAAGTTTAAACGTAGCTGCTTCGGTATTATTTTTGACGCACAAATACCTCCTGATGAGATTTTCGACGTTGTGCCTTGTTTCTTATATACAGAAATCAGTAGTGTTTGATCAGGAATGTCATATTGGGAGAAATTCAGTTCATCTTTCTGGTATGTTCTTCTAACTTTTCCTTATTTCTTTCTTCGTGCATATTCCATGTATCTATCCCCCCATGCTTGTATCCTTCATGTAGTATTTTCTTCATTTGGTATACATAGTTGCGTGAAGTTTTTTCTATTGAGGATATTTCTTCATAGTTTAATGTTTATCACGGTTAATTGATAATCTTAGTCGATGGGAGGTGCTGCTCATCTTATTTAAAATTTGTTGCATAGATGACCACGGAGAAAAATCAAATCCCAGTTCGTCTGGACTAATTGTGGATAATGCCTTTTCCTTGGGGCCAAATAGTTCTCAAAACCGTGGAATTTTGAAGTGTCCAAGTCATATTATCTTGGATCTCCTGTAAGCTCCAAAACACATTTGGGTGTTAGTCTCTGTTTTCTCTTGGCTACATAAACATTCTACGTACTAAATTACTTACTTTTTTTTATCTGTGATGATTCAGTGATCATGAAGCATATCCTGGTTTCAGTCCTCATCCTTATATCAACAAAGAATTGTCAGCGATGGGCAAGGGAAAGACCGTTAAAAGCAGCACGGATTCTTATGTGGATAGGATGACAAACGAACCTGATGGTAAAGACTCTATGATTTATGCCACAGATTTTAGCACATTTGGTAACATTATAACATTTGGCAGGCTCTGAAGAAGGAACCAAACATCTGCCGGACTCTGGCGATCACACTATCTGTTGTAATTACCAAAGTCAGAGTGCAGAGTGCGGAGACACATTTTGTCAGTTAGCTAAAGCTAGGAAATTGGGCATACTGGATATTTCTCCTAAAGATGAAGTGGAAGGAGAACTTCTATATTATCAACTTCAGTTACTTGGCACCGCAGTTTCAAGAAAGCAACAATCCGGTGATTTTTTAGACCATTGTTTTGGATATTGTCCCGATTCTTCATGTTGTATGCACTATATAATAATTTATGTTATATTATACTGAAGTTGATCTTTTTTCTCAGACGATCTAGCCTACGCAGTTACCAAAAAGCTTCCCCTGGAGATTGATGAACAGCATGGACGAAGATGGGATGATGTTCTGGTCAACAAATATTTTCATGATGTCAGGGAATCAAGAAAGCAAGGTAGGAAAGAGAAAAGACACAAAGAAGCCCAGGCTGTTCTAGCTGCTGCTACTGCTGCGGCAGCAACATCTTCTCGGAATACATTGCTCAGGAAAGATATGACAGAAGATCCTGCTCAACAAGAGGTTGTTGCTACGTTTCGAGTTTTTACTGGATGTATATATGCTATCTGTGCCATGTTTCTTATCTTTATCATTCTTGCCGCTTATAAATTGAACAGATGAGTACGTATAGACGTAAAGTTACTGGCAGCGCTCACCTAGTGCCACAGACAAAGGAAACACTTTTAAAAGTGCCTGTTTCCAGTGCACCATCTGATAAGCGTTCTGATCAGCGTACACGAGAATTTTCATTAGAAAATCCACGATGTTGTGACATCTGCAGACGCTCTGAAACCATATGGAACCTGATTCTGGTGTGCTCTAGTTGCAAGGTGATACAACATTTCCTGAATATTTTCTTATGTTTAACCAATGCTTGATTTTTGTTTTCATGGGACATCTTTAATGCACGATATGATATCTGATCAGCCTCCAATTACAGGTTGCTGTTCACATGGATTGCTACAAATGTGCTAAAGAATCTACCGGTCCTTGGTACTGTGAACTATGTGCGGAATCCACTGGTTCTTTCAATTTTTGGGAAAAACCGTATTCTACTACAGAGTGTTCTTTATGTGGAGGCACAACTGGGGCTTTTAGGAAAACCACAGATGGGCAGTGGGTACATGCATTTTGTGCTGAGGTGAAGTTTCCTTCTGCATCAGGATCTGAATTACTGTTTCAAGTAATGAACATTGCAAATAATTTTGTATTTAATTTCTTGCAGTGGTCTCTTGAATCAACCTTCAGAAGAGGGCAAACAAATTCTGTGCAGGGAGTGGTGGGTTTTTATTACTATAATGTAGAATCATTATCATGTTTAAAATGCTAAAACTTAATATATGATGCTTTCTTAGGAATCTCTGGCCAAGAACACCAGCACTTGTTGTGTATGCCAGCGAATATATGGTGCATGCATTAAGGTACTGACCCTTCTTTACCTTTTTTATTCGAAGACATCTAGCTTCAAGTATTGTGACAATGATTGATCAAAAACTTATTTGTCATTTTACAGTGTAGTTATGGTAACTGCCAGACGACATTTCACCCCACGTGTGCCAGAAGTGCTGGCTTTCATATGACTGGTGGTGGGAAACTTCCGCATAAGGCTTACTGTGAGAAGCACAGCTTAGAACAGAAGGCAAAGGTCTTATTTGTCATCTCTTTGCTCATTTTCATGATGACCCACGTTCTTCATAAGGTTGCTTATATCTGTCTAACTGTTGGCAGGCTAAATCTCAGAAACATGGGGCAGAGGAACTGAAAAGTCTCAAGCATTATAGGGTAGGAGTTCTTAGCAAAGGAAAAATGTTTTTTCCACTTACGAATTACTTTTAATTCTTGGAAATTTTGCTATATCTCTTTCAGGTTGAACTTGAGAGGTTACGCCTTCTGTGTGAGCGGATAGTGAAGAGGGAGAAGTTAAAGGTGAGTTATAATACCTAAACTTTAAAGTTTCCTTTCATTGAAACAAAAAGAAACACAAATGGGCACTTAACCTGTTACTGGTATATATTTGCAGCGAGAACTGGCTGTTGCCTCGCATGAGATACTTGCTGCCAGAAGGGATCACGCTGCACGTAATCTGTTTTATCCTTCAGAAGCTTCGTCAGACTCGGCTACAACGTCAATAAAAGGTTATCCAGATAGTAATATATCTGGAAGTGAAGCAATACAGAGGTCAGATGATATCACCATTGACAGCACAGCCTCTGTTAAGCTCCGAGGCAAAGGTCCCGTTTCAATGGACACTGATCAGAAAACCGACGATAGTGCTACTTCCAAGGGTCGGTTTTCTCGTAAACCAACCGAAAGCCAAGTATTTTCTGGTAAAACTGTTCCACGCAAACATTGTATAGTCTCTTCAAGTGTTTCAGAGGAAGGAGATGAAGAATCAAAGCCCAAGAAGGTGAGAAGAATCATTTTGTCCTAAGTTGCATGCATTGTAAGTTTTTTCATGACCTCTCATTCATGACATCTTATACATGTTTTGTCTTGATAACTGATAATAGCAGCATGTAGAAACATTTGCTAAGGAGCTTGTGATGACATCGGATGAAGCTTCTTTCAAGAACAGGCGGCTCCCAAAGGGGTACTTTTATGTTCCTGTTGATTGTCTGCAAGAAGACAAGCCGGGCAACGAGAAGGCGGATTCATCTGATAAGCAAATCAACCAAACTGTGCCTTATGGTGAGTGTGAGATTTGAGAGAAAAGAGAAAAGGCTCATTTTAGATTCAGGGTAGTGAGAAAAAAAAGCTTCCTGTGACCTTATAAAGAAGGATCAGTCACTTGATTATGTTTGTATACTGCAGCTTAAGCAACAGGGTAGAGAACAGAAGTGTAAATATTCGTCAATTGTGTCTAAAAGTTCTTTAGTTATGCATTTTATTCACACTTGTATCGCTCATTTTAATAAGTTACTAACATGAGCTTTAACTTGAGGACAAGAAAGACAATTAATATATAACGACCTGGAGACAATCACATTTTAAATCATCTAGATTAGCTAGATTAGCAAAAGTTTGTGCTTTAAACTTTCAATCTCAACATCTAAAGCTTTAAATGAAATTGTTTTAGTAACATATTAAAACGTTGAAACTAATTTTTGAATCTTTTAAATTATTTTCCTGAATTTTTTGTTCATTTTTTTTTGAAATTTTATTAATTTTTATAATTTATTTGATTTTTATTTGTTATTTTATATTGATTAATTAATTTAAAAAAACAACTCATCACATCACTTATTTTTACTCGTTAATAAACAGTATCGATCATAATTTTAGCGTAGCAAACAAGTTAATTCAATACTCACTTTGTTTATAAAAATGTTACTTTGATATTTTTTATACAAATTAAAAAATAATTAAAATATATTTAAATTTTTATTAATTACACATATTCAATTAATAATATTTAAAATAAATAAAATTATTTACATAATCAATGCATTTGTAATTAATATTAAAATGAAAATTACATTGGAATTCTAAGTGTATCTGTAGACTATATTATAATACTATTACGGTCATAAATCTATAGTCATTTACTTCCATGGATTTGCAATTTGGTATCATATTGAAAGAGCACTTTGTTACTTTTGAAAGTATTTGTCCACAGTAATAGTTATTCTCATAATTCACCAATTACAGTATAAGGATGAGTCAAGCTTTATTATTAGAATAGGTAGAGTACAATATATAAGTTTAGACAAAGAGGAGAGTTCGGATGTCAACGGGTGGCAAGTGAGTAGAGCAAAGAGGACACTGAGGAGTGCTCAACAAGTAACGAGAGATACATGTAGCATGAAAGATGTGATTGCATCTTGTCTTATGAACAATCTCATCTTTTTTCGGATACCCTTTCTCACATAGACTACACAGTTCCGAACTTTGATAACAATCTACAATCTCTGTCGTTGGTGGAGCAATTGGTACAATTCTGGTTATTGCATCTTCAACACTAAGAACTGACTCTTTAGTACCCAACATGCCCAAAACACAACGTGCGAGTGGTACAATGCCAACTTGAGGGACATTATCAGCATACGCACAATGAAAGTGAAAGACGAGGACGGGACACGCGGGTGGTACGATCTCAAGATCCTTGAAAGAGAAATTAGAGACAATGTAGTCGAAGATTTGTTTAGGTACTTTGGACTCTGAATGACCAACAAAAAATTCTTTGACAAAGTTTACAAATGATTTGGACAATCCAGCTTGTCCTTGTCCTCTGTATCGCGATAATTTAAACCGCTGACCCTCATGTCCACCGCTAATTCCATAAGTTCTTATTATAACTCCAACATCAGACTCACCAGGCACATCAACCTTGTAAAGCCTGAGATTAAAGAGACGAGTTTTCACAATTTCTCTGCTCATATTTTTGTAACTGAACCTTTTTTACAAGTCCTAATTGAATCTATTTATCCCCTTTTTATATAACCAACGTCATGTTTTTTCTTCCAAATTTATTTCATAAAAACACTGATTTCTTCACAAATTTGATAGTTAGTATAATTATAAAACAAATCTATAAGATTGATTTTTTAGGTATAGTGACATGTGGTTAATTAAACTTAACAAATATTAGCACATGTCTCAAAATGGTCTAAATTTTATTATTTAAAATTTGATTTGTTTCATGATCTATTGATTTTCTTGTCATGTTTTATATGTAAATAATCATTTTGAGAATCTACTTATATATACATGTATATGTGTATATATATATATCCGATAATAATAGTCATAATATCTTTAGGATTTGGTACACATTATTAAAACCGCCTTATAGTATCTATAAATACAATTTAATACATTTATGATATTTTATCAATTAAATATAAGTAAATTAATTTAAAATTAACTAAAGATTATGTTAAATCAATGATAATTTCATATAGATATAATAATGCTAAGTTTGATTTCTTTTTTTGTATATAAGATGAAAGAGAAATCATATCTAATCAAAGTTTACCAAATAATACAATTTTTTATTTGCATATTGTATAACTTGTATTAACAAATACAACGTTCTGGTGGGTTCCAAATTCAAATGGAAACATAAAACCGGTGAAGATGCTCACTAGCTTATTTTATTGGAAAAACCTACGCAGAGTTATACACATATATAATAAGTATAATTTGAATATCAAATAAATTTTTGTAAACATTAAATATTAGATACGTAGATATTTATATTGAAACTTGAGATTTTTTAGGGGGTGTTAGTGGGATTTGAATTTGTAATGATTGCTAAAATTTTAAATTTTATTGTTATATTACTGCATAGAAATGTATATAATTATATAAAAATTCTTCTCCGATTAATTTTCGTATAATTTCTGAGTTCTCAAACAAGGTCTAATATATAAGAATTTAATTTATTTCCTAAAAGCATAATATTAATAATATAAATTTATTTTATTATATAATAAATTATATATGAAACTATTAAAATAGATAAATAAATAAAATTATCTAAAATCATAGAAAAGTTGACCGGCCAACCGGTTGCATTAGGTGGGGTGTTGAATGATGTTGATATCTTTCAACAGACACTAGTTGAGTTAGAGCATAATCATCCTCAACTTTGATTCTTGGTTACTAATCTTTCAAGTACAAGAGATGCAGTGAATGGTAGGTGGAAGAGGTTGTCATCCGAAGTAAGAGTCACTAATACGCAAAACAATATAGTGGGAATTAGCAGAGAATATGAGTTCAAGTGGAGCATATGAATAGAACCAAGGCCAGTGTTTAGAATGACTTGAATACATGAGGGGTAAGAGAGGGAAGCGTGCCATTTGCTGCGTCAGAAGAGTTCAAGATGAAGTTGTAAAACGTTAGCATGGTAAATAGTAATTATGCATTCGTAGTGTCACCTTTAAAGGGATATCATAGGAGTATAAAGAAATAACAACACTTTTTTTTAATAAAAAAAGAGAGTGAAAGATTGCATCCTTTTTTGGTTTTAATTGAAGGCACGTCTAGGACCAGATCCATGCGAGTACAAATTGTGTGCATAAGCGATAAAAATATAGATATGCTCTCATTCATAAAAAATGTCTTCCAAATATCATTGTTATTAAAAACCAACAAACAAAATAATTTTTTTAAACATTTTTTCATTTTTTTCTACAAATTCATTGACTAGATTTCGAAATCAATATTTCAAATTTTCTTCTCCAATGGAAAATACATTTAAACCACTTAACTTTTCTTGCGATATACTCGAATGCGTATAAGATTTTAACAATTTCAGTTTTGAAAATTGCTTTCCAGCAAATGCAATAGAAACTAACACCGTTCTATCAATATATAAGATTATAATTATTATTCACGACTAGACAAACCATATAAAACTGTTCCAACAAATAAAACTAAATAATAAAGTAATTAATTGGAAAGAAGTGAATTACAATGATTGATGAGAAAAGTGAGATGAAAATTTTCTCAATATAAAATATTCAATTTCTGAAAATGATCGTAGTAGAAAAAGATGGTAAGTAGACGATTTATTTATTTATGTCGGCAATTACCGGTTATTAATTTACAGATATATCACTAATGGTAATAGGTTTATGTCGACAACGATTTCTCAATTTTGGCCATAAGGCATGCATGTATATTCACAAGTTTATGCATGATAAGTTCGTTTAGTCGTATAGAACAACACAAATGGTTACCTACTTTGATGGTGTGTGCGTTTGGTGGATTGATAGCGAATACAAAGGTAAGCAAATAAAATAAATGTCGAAACAAACGTACTACGGCTTAGTAAATAAAACGTATATAAGTTAGTATTATCATTAGTGTCTCTACTCAAAGCTATCTGCAGTAAATTCTTGCTCCAAGTGGAGACGGTCTGCGAAATACTCTACCTTTTTATTCATTGGATGGAGAATATAGAAAATATGGAAAATAAGAAACAAATTGCTCTTTGAAATCAATAAAAAGGGCTTCCCGTCCATAATATTTCAGGGCCGGGCCTGATCAACAATAACCCGTCAGACACCAACGAGCAACGAGGGCAACATCGATAATAGTAGATATATGGAGTCTACTACAAAGTAATCGATTCGGCTCACTCGATGCTTTGTGCAAATGCTGATCGCTAGTATCATTATAATTTGGATGCTAATCAACAAATCTAATGAATATATGTGCTTGGAATAGCAACCTCTTCGTGCCACATATATATATTAATTAAATAAATACCATTCTCTTGAAATTTTTATTCATTTGATTTTCTTAAATATAAACCAGTTGTCTTTTCAGAGAAAACTATATACAAATAATAATTAAGAGTTCCAATAAGTTTGGATTGTTTTTTTGTTTTTCACACGAAAGCACATTTTATTATATTAACATGAGAGAACACACGATTACAATCCAACGAAACCAGGAAACTAATCCAATAATTCATGAATAATATTCTCATAATTAATTCAAGACATTAAATATAAACTGTCTTTTTATTCATTAATCCAATAATTTCTCATTTTTATTCATTACTCCTCGACTTGGGCCTCCACACCTTCTTCTTGGGCCTCTACACCTTCTCCTTGGGCCTCTTCGTCTTCGCCTTGGGCCAGTTGTTCTATCACCACAAAGGTCCGTTTGTGTTTGGTCGTCACTCGGTACTCCGTCATCCTGAACCGGCCCCGGTTTGGTATCGGTACGTCGCAATCCGGTTTCCAGACAAATTTGAAAGGCCATGAGACACCGATCACGTTACCGTTGTTGCCACGCATCGGTTTCCGGCCAGATATTCCCTTCCACCGGCCATCCTTTGCTCCACGCTCCGCCGTTTTGATAATCGTTATGAAGCGAAGTGAGGGGTTGATGGCTTGCAATTCGAGGGGATTATAGGCGTAAATGTTTACTTCGTTGACATTTTGGTTATCTGCCGGGACAGGTAGATTCGGAATCAAGTATGTCTCTACAACTTGTATTGGATCCATTATTATTATTTTTTCTAGTGTAAAAAGTATACAAATGTGAGATGAGCTACTCAGCCCTTTTATAGCACGTAAAATCTTCACATGCATTAGTTAGTAGTACCAAACATTCAATGGTTTGTGTTGATTGCACCATTTACATGCATTACTATATACCAAACAGTCTAAGATTGGTGTCAACATCTGCATTACATTCGTTGTAGTCATATAAGGTAATAAAGCAATTTCATGACAATTCTTACCACTTTCATCCACGCGTTTCTCTCTTTTATTTACAAAATGTAATGTATAATAGCTTTAAATAACTTATATATTATCTTATGCAACTGTTTTAATTTTTATTTACCATATTACCTGTAAAATATGGAAAGTATAGACACATAAAAATCACTATGTTATAAATACTTAAAATTAGAACTAGCAGAAACAATGTTGATCTCTAGACCTAAAGTGAAACTAAATGAAATCTAAAAATGAATTTATATTTGATAAAGCTCAAAGCATTTACAACTCATCAGTTACTACCAAACAGTCTACATATTTTACAACAAACAATCCACTGGTTTTAGATTAATAGTTTGTTTATTTGTTTAAGTACGTTTGCCTTCTTGACTTCTAAAACCTTTTTTGGGCAACTATTTAAATCCAAAGATGATATTTTTATAATGTATGTTTTGTCGTTTATTCAGGGAAAAAGAAAACACACGAAGAAAGGTTGGTGGAATTGAAGAGAACCGAATCATAAAGTGTTGTTGTAACACACGAAGAAGGTTCAAATGTAGAAGGCTTCTAAACTAATATTTGGGGGGTGTTAAATGTTACCATATTCATCAAGTGGAGTGGAGCTTCATTGATCGTAACAACTTGTGATTACGAATTGCGAAGTATTTCTTCCCAAGTTAATTTGTTCCTCCATAATACTATATAATAAAATAACGTATCAGTATTTTAACATTCATTACCCATTTATTTAATGAATCATGAACTTCTGATAAAAGATTTATTACCCATTTAATTATTTACGGCGCCTCAATGAAACATTGGTCAAAAAAACCCTTATTGTCCTCTGTCTTTGTTCTCGTTGTTAAGTGGAGAAGAAAGCAACTGAAGCAGCGAGATCATGGCTGAGATGTTTGTCGTCTGCTTTGTGCAAAGTTAGTTAGAATCCTAAGGTCTGAATTTCATTTCAGATGCATAAATTAATGATTCTCTTCACGTATCCTGTAATCTATATACTTCCTCTTTGGATCGTATAGTGCTTTCACAACAGTAGACAAAATCCCAACGTAAATCATCAAGAGCGTCCCGTTGCTTGTGACAAAATTCTGTATATAAAAAGAGAAATTCGCCCATTTGTTCGAAATCATGCATGCATGCATGTACGTAGAGTGAGTTAGGGTTTTGTAATAAAAGATTTATTACCCATTTATTTACGGCGCCGTCAATTAAATATAGGTCAACAAAACCCTTATAGTTCATAATCATGGCGATGATAACAGATTCTCTAGTAGGTAACTTGCAGATCAAGCAAGACACAAGTTAAAGAAGCAGTCCGTTTCACGACCAATTTAAAACCAACCAGAAATTTGTTAAACGATATTGTCATCAAACGCATATACTATACCCTTTTATAATGTCACCTTTCATGGTCATGACCGCGATTGAAATCGGAAATAAATACGTTTGTAGCCAAGCTCTCGAACTTGGCCTGACCCTAGAGGCACCGTCTGGGATCTCAATATATGTCCATAGATATTAAATACTAACTAAAAAAAATTCATTTAGGGGTGTAGTGTCTCTATTTATATATGTGTCTCTGTTTGCTTACATAATGATCCTCTTTTCTTCTCTTTCTTGGTCGAGAACCAATTCACAGGGAATGCTAATTAGAATGATAAAGGGAAATGATCATAATATTAATTTCTTAAATTTCTCATATTTTAATTTGTTATTGTAGTCTTTGCCTCTAACATTGTATTTTTTTAACCACTTTGAACTGATGTTTTATCTATTTGTGCTTATTTGTTAGTATAAATGGAGAAATTTAGTTTAATTTTTTTTTTCCAGTTACAACATGGAGTTTATGTTATTGTGAAATAGTTTTGAATTGAAATCAAACAATATGATGTAGATAGCTTGGAGTTAACTTTTTCTCTCCTTTTAAACAAAAACTAAAAGATATAATAATAATGTTTTCAAAAATCTGCAAAAAAACAAAGATTAAAAATCTTCATCCTGTAAACATTTCCTCTCTTTCATAATTGAAAGAAGCTTAACTACAACTCTCCTTTAACTGAAAGGTTTTATTGCTCGTGTGGATCGGCTCATCCGGGACCGGCTTCTTTCCATTACTCCATCACGATCAGCGTCTCCGACTCTGCTCCAACTGTTCTTCCCCCTCACCTTCAGGCCTCCTTAGTTGCTTGCACTCTCCCTTATTTTCTTTCTTCTTGTAATAAGTGGACCTCCACAAGTATGTAAAACAGAAAAGCTTGGTATGAATTTTAATATTTCCACCAAAAAAGAAGAAACTTAAATGATATTTGAAACTATTTTACATCATGCTATATATTTAACGTATAACCAAGCTTATATAGAGTGTCTCTATCTCTAGTTAACAACACTTCACATTGGTTAAACGTGCCATGTTGGTGCGTAGAGTTTCACATGACGCTCGCTTTAATTAACGTTGGAGCGGTCTAGTATTCGTAGCTGCAACATAAAAAAAAAGGAGAGTTAGATATTTCTTAGAAATAACAAAATACATATCGTCACATCACGTTAAATTTTATACATTGTCACATTTTCTGACAGCTAAACTTTAGAAGTTGAAATAAGATGAGAGACAGTCACATCTTGTGAAGACACGCGAAGCAAGTTCAGCTAAACTTTAGACATAGCACGTCTAGTATTCGACATAGCACTCCTCAAAAAATACATCTCTTTTGGTTTTAATCGAAAGCACGTCTAGGACACGTGTTTGTCAATTACCCATCTTTAATTTGAGATTTTAAGATGTTACAATGAGTGTGTGAAAGTAAAACATGACAATCTATTTCTTTTTTTTTTCCTGTTAAGGAGTTTGGATCTATTGCTTGTACTCTCCTGCTAAGTAGGTCATCCACAATATACTATCTTTTCTCTCTTTGTATGCATAATAAAAAGAATGAGAGTGCACAATGTATGTCTTTATCATATCAATAAATGTAAAAAAGTTACCAAGCAAAAAAATTTTACGCCAAGGATGTTCATCAAACAACCCTAAGAGCATCAGCATCAGTGAACCCCTCTTGGGGTTCATATTTTCAATTTTTTATTATTATTTTTTTTACTGTTTGATTTTTTTAAAAAAAGAAAAATAGTCGAACCAAAGGGATGGGGTTCAACACTATTCATTATTTTAATATTTTTTTTTTTGGAAATCTGTGTGAACCTCATGGAAGTTCACTGATGCAGATGCTCTAAACAAATAAAATTGGAGAAGAGTAGAGTTCGCATGTCGACAGGTGGCAAGTGAGCAGAGCAAACATGACAATAAAATATAAAAAACGTTTTATATATTGTAAAAACGTTTTATAAATATAAAAAACGTTTTATAAATAGTAAAAAAGTTTTATAAATATAAAAAACGTTTTATATATTGTAAAAACGTTTTATAAATATAAAAAACGTTTTATAAATAGTAAAAACGTTTTATAAATAGTAAAAACGTTTTATAAATATAAAAAACGTTTTATAAATATAAAAAACGTTTTATAAATAGTTTTCGTGGAAAAGGGAATATGCTCTGCATGTTCCCTTATTGGACAATATTATTTAATTTTCCTCGGAATTTCCTCGGAAATGTCCGAGGAAATTCCGAGGAAAACTTATTTTAGGGTTTGGAAACATCAAATTTGTGAACCCTAGTTCATTTCTTACACAATTCCAAAGTTGTCCAATACATAACATTGAGAATCTTATCTAAAGATGTGGATAAACCATCAATTACAAAAAGTAGAAATCGATTACAAATATTGTCTTTCCCGTTTATTAAACTGTATAAGTGTTTCTCTTGAAGTGTATGAGTTTCGTTCATACAATCGGAAAAATGTTTATTATTTCAAAATGAACTAACATTTGAACTTAAAATCAATTTAAGACACTTAGGAAAGGTTTTGTGGTTGTATGTTTTTCATTTCTCATCGTAGAACGATGTTTTCGGTTCAAATTATCCATTTTCCTCGGAATTTCCTCGGACATTTCCGAGGCAATTCCGAGGATACTCTCCGTTTCCTCGGAATTTCCTCGGAAATGGCCGAGGAAATTCCGAGGAAACTTTTGCCACGAAAACTAAACCCCAAATCCGAAATGTACAAAACTAGATTCCGAGGAAATTCCGAGGACTACCCCTTATTTCCTCGGAATTTCCTCGGAAATTTCCGAGGAAATTCCGAGGAAACTTTTGCCACTAAAACTAAACCCCATATCCGAAATGTACAAAGGTAGTTTCCGAGGACTACCCCTTATTTCCTCGGAATTTCCTCGGAAAAACTAAAAAAAAAAAAAAAAAAATCCGTGACTTGGTTTCTATTCAGATTCCGAGTCATCACCGGATGAATCTGAATCTGAATCTTGGTGAAATTCTCCAATCACAGGTTCATCCTCTTCGTGAACTACAGCTTCCTCTCCAAAGTCGGTTAAATCGACTACCAACTCAGCGTTTGCTAAAGCTTCAGCTGCATTTAAGTTTCCGGATGTGCTTGGTTGTAGTGGATCTTGATCAGAACTTCCCTGAACTCGCCCTCTCGGGTTGAGTGATGTAACAGTAACCTATTGATCATCTCTGCTCCTAACTCGAGGATACTTGATATAGCAAACCTGTAAAATATTACAAATTTATATGTAAATTAGTAATAATAATAATATACAGACAAAGAATCATTATGAATAAATTGACATATATATAGTTACCTGATCGGCCTGCGAAGCAAGAATGAAAGGATCATAATATTGCAGCTTTCGTCTCGAATGTACTGATGTAACACCAAATGCATCTGTTCTCACGCCTCGATCTGCAGTGTTATCGTACCAATCACAATAGAAAACCGTACACCGCAATCCAACCATGCCCGGATACTTGATCTCCAAAATTTCGCGTATATTCCCGTAGTACACGTCATCTCCAGATGCAGACGAGACACCAGCATCATAAGTTGTACTTGAACGTCTTCTCTTTTGAGTTGTGAATGCATATCCTCGAGTACAAAATCTCGGATATGACTTCACAACATGTTGTGGTCCACATACCATCTCATGTATCCAATCATCAAATGTTTCACCTCTGGCAATTGCAGCATACACCTATTAATAGAAAATATGTTATAGCAATATTCTAAGGATTATTATAACATCTGATTAATATACAAGGGTTAAAGTACTCACATAACCATGCATCCAACCATCAAATTCTCTCTGCTTCAGTTCTTCAAGTTCTTCTTCTGTTGCGTGTCTATGAGTGAACCGCTTTTCAGCCATAAAAATCCTGCACACATAAATAAAATTAATTAAGATTTAAATTACAACTTGTAAAAATAATAATTGTTAAACATATTTATATATGTACCTCTCATATTGAAGAATTTCTTCGCAGTTGGTGAGCAGATATGTTTGCAAATGACTGTGCTCCTGCTCAGTAAGTCGACGATCCTTTGATTTTCCGCTGAGTCGTCCGACATCTGTGAAGATGTCGGGAACCGTAACATAATATGTTGCCTTTTCGCCTCTATCATCATGCCGAGCAGGTTTTCGGTTTTTTGTCTGTACTTCTGCTGGAAAGTAGTACTCTGCAAAGTTTGAAGTTTCTTCATTGATCATCTGTGCGACAATAGATCCTTCCACCTTGCTTAAATTCTTCACCTTCTTCTTTAGATGAAACATATAGCGCTCGTAAACATACATCCATCTATACTGCACAGGACCACCAAGTTCCAATTCTCTTGCCAAGTGGATAACAAGATGTTCCATAACATCAAAAAATGATGGAGGAAATATCTTCTCGAGGTTACACTGGATCACAGGGATGTTAGACTTCAAATTTTGGATACCTTCTGGAGTCACTGATCTCGTGCATAAATCACGGAAAAAAACACTTATCCCTGCAATTGCTTCATGAACATTTCGTGGTAATAGTCCCGAGAAGGCAAACGGAAGGAGGCGCTGCATCATTACATGGCAATCGTGACTCTTCAAGCCAATAAACTTTCCTTCTCTTCTGTCAACACAGTTACGCAAATTAGATGCGTAACCATCTGGAAATTCCACATCGTTTGAAATCCAATCAAAGAACGCATCTTTTGCTGCTGCATCCAGTCGGTATATGGGAGCAGGAGCCCTACCATTCTCATCAACATGAAGTTCGGAACGAGCACATATATCGACTAAATCAAGTCTTGACTTCAAATTATCTTTTGTTTTACCTTGGACGTTAAGGATCGTGTTCATGATGTTGTCAAAAAAGTTCTTCTCAATATGCATGACATCTAAATTATGCCGCAGCAGATGATCCTTCCAGTATGGTAGATCCCAGAAAATACTCTTCTTGTGCCAATTATGTAGTTCTCCAACACCATCTACTGGATAATGCACATGTCCACCAACATCTGGCGTCCTTTCTGCACCAAAATCTCTTAACTGTGTCAACAAATCTGCCCCACAAATTTCTGGAGGTGGACTATCAAACACCTTCTTGTTCTTCGTAAACAAAGTCCTACTCCTACGATATGGATGATCAGGTGGTAGGAATCTCCTGTGACAGTCAAACCAACACGTTTTCCTTCCGTGTTTTAGTTGGAAAGCATCTGTGTTATCTTGACAATATGGACATGATAACCTTCCATGCGTTGTCCATCCAGATAACATACCATATGCTGGAAAATCACTTATTGTCCACATAAGTACTGCCCGCATTTGAAAGTTTTCCTTACACGAAACATCGTATGTTTCAGCACCTTGAGCCCATAGTTGTTGCAACTCATATATTAGTGGCTGAAGAAACACATCAAGTGATCTCCTTGGATGCTCTGGCCCGGGAACAAGAATTGAGAGAAACAAAAACTCTCGGCGCAAGCACAAGTTTGGTGGTAAGTTGTATGGTGTAAGAATGACTGGCCATAGAGAATATTGTCTTCCATGCTTGCCAAATGGGCTAAAACCATCGGTACATAATCCAAGGTAGACATTTCTTCTCTCATATGCGAATTCTGGATATGTTGATTGGAAATGCTTCCAAGCTTTTGCATCTAAAGGATGTCTAATCTCACCATCTGTTGAATGCTCCGCATGCCATCTCATTGGTTGGGCTGTGCGTTCAGACTGATACAATCTCTTCAACCTTTCTGTCAACGGCAAATACCACATCATTTTGTATGGCACTAGAACTCTTCCACTAGTATCTCTATAACGAGCCTTCCCACAAAATTTGCACTGTAGTCGGTTCTCGTCCGCCCTCCAATATATCATGCAGTTATCGGTGCATACATCTATTACCTGATACGATAAACCAAGACCAGCAACAAGTTTCTGAACCTCGTAGTATGAACCCGAAGCTAAATTATCTTCTGGTAGAACACCTTTTACAAAATCAGCAATCGCATCCACACAATCTTCAGCCAAATTATAATCTGTTTTAATACCCATCAGTCTTGTTGCCGATGATAAAGGCGAATGACCATCTCTGCAACCTTCGTACAAAGGTTGTTTGCCTGCATTCAACATATCAAAAAATCTCCTAGCTTCTGCATTGGGTAATTCTTCCTCTCTAAAATGATCATGTACCATCTGCTCAGTACCTACACCATAATCTACATCCGTTCTAATTGGTTCTTCTAACCTATCCGCAGTCTGAGGTTCGCTAGTACTACCATATTCATAATCAGTTTCTCCATGATGATACCAAATTTTGTAACTTTGTGTAAATCCATTCAAATATAGATGTTTCCAAACATCCCACTTTTTTATAACCTTCTTATTTTTACAAATAGAGCAAGGACATCTTAACATACCCGTTTTCGCTTCCGGTTGTCGTTGAATTAGCCCCATGAATTCGGTTATACCTTCTTGATATTCATCCGTAAGCAAACTCGTGTTAGGATCCATATGAGGTCGATCCATCCAAGAGCGATAATAATTTGAAGAAGACATGATTTTTAAAATATATTTCGTGTGTAAAGTGAGTGAGAAGATGAAAAAATGAGTGAAAGAAGAGGGTGAGGGGTGCTGGTATTTATAGAAGAAACACTACCGGCATTTCCGACGAAATTCCGACGACTCCTCGGAATTTCGTCGGAATTATTCAACGGCTACCACAACGGCTCTTTTAACGGATAGATTCCTCGGAATTACGTCGGAATAAAACCGACGAAATACAGTTCCTCGGAATGTCCTCAGTTTTTACCGACAATTATACTTTCCTCGGAATTTCGTCGGTAATTTCCGACGAAATTCCGAGGAAATGCGATTTTTTTTTTCCTCGGATTTTTGTCGGAATGCCGTCGGAATATTCCGAGGAAATATGACTCCGTCGGAATTTCCGTCGGAATATGCCCTGTTTTCTTGTAGTGTTTTAAGGTTCAGTGAACCTGGACAAGATTCAGGTTTGCTGATTATAACCTTAAAGAGAGGATGGCTGTAACTGTGTGTCTTTTGTGATTTTTCTTCTAGTTCTTAAACTTTTTTTGTTCTTTCTTTTTAGCCTTTAGAAAAAAAAACTTTTCGCATAAGCAAATAAATAAAATCACGTGAAACATCTTTGGAGGAGACGGCGAAAGACGAGATCAAATTTCTTATTCTTCTTTTCCAGGTAAGTGGTAGTTTACACCTTCCAGCTATCAATGGCTATGCATCTTTTTGTTACTTTATTCACTTATTATTTCATCACACACACACATATATAGATTTTAAATTTCTCATTTTATAGAATACACGTGCGTATATCTCTAGTTTATAATCTTAAAGTTAATTATAGTTTTGACTTTAAGCAAAAAAAATTATAGATTTGACTTTTGATCAATTCCTTTTTCAATAGTGTCTTTGTGTGATACATGAATAATCACCCAATATTATATACAGTCATGCATAGCATTATAACGATTAGAGCGTTTCTTTGATAAATATGTCAATGAACTCAACTTTAATCATGCATACAACATCCTTGTATGGATCACAAAGTCATCACACGTGGTGTTCACTTTGGCAGTTTGGCTACATAATAGTAACTAACTTATTATTATTATTATATAATAAAATTGGAGAAATACTAAGTTGATTTTGTATACCTTTCAGCTTTTCTAAAAGAATTTAGCATGACTTTTTAAAGTTTTGCATATAAATTGAAAAAACGCCATTTACTTTGAAATTTGTTGGTTGGAACTAACTAGAGCAGCCAAGGTGTTTAAGATAATCCAGCCACTCCATTACCTTGCGGCTTGCAGTTGCACAAAGACTTTTGTCTAAAGTGGACAATTAGTTTTCAAGTAGTTATTATTTTTTTTTTTTTTTGTCACTGAGAAATTTCATTAAAGGTCAAATAAAGAGGTCCAGGCCTTAGCCCATGTTTGAAACAAAACGGCAAAGAGATGCCTTAGCTAAACGATCGCAATCAGAAATTTCTGATCGCGGAATATGAGAAAAGAAGATAGAGGCGAAAGCAGTAGAGATTGATCGGATATCTGCCACGATTCCGATAATTTCTTTCCTCTGCGTTTTGCCGGATATTGCTCCGAGGAGCGTTGAACCGTCAGTGAAGACTCTGAGGTCGCGGATTTCCAGTTCCACTGCCCTCGTAAGTGCCGTCCGAACTGCCAGGGCTTCAGCCATGAGCGGTGAAGAGACGAAAGGGTGAGCCACAGTTCCTTCTTCTGAAACCAAGGGAGATGAGCCTGAGAGGGTCCATGCTGTACCTGCTACCATCCTTCTCTTATCCCATGCGGCATCTGTCTTGCAGATAACCGATGTTGGATGTTGGTGCCTCCCTGTCACATGTACCAAATCTCTTTCCCTCTGGAGATGGTGTTGCCGCTGGGGTGTCTTTTTCTGTGATTGGTTCCATTCTTGTGCAAGGGCTAACCCTTTGGTTGCTGTTTCCAAGGTTGATAAGGTTCTGTTTTCGAAGACCAGCAGATTTCGTGAAGTCCAGAGTGCCCAACAGATCCATGGGAGGATATTTCCTTTAATCCCTGTCGGGGGAAGGCAGATTACCTTTCGGAAGATGGTGATGGCATTCTCGAAGGTCTCGTTGACAGCTATGTGAACTGCTTTGTTTATCGGTATGAGTTTCCATACTTTTTCTGCAAAAGGACAAGTGAAGAAGATATGCATTTTTGATTCTTTTCCTTGGCATCTAGGGCACTTGGGATCTGATCCTAGTCCTCTCTTTTGAAGGGTTTCCCCTAAGGGAAGAGCGTCTTGGATTATGGCCCACATATGCATTTTCATCTTTGGGGAAAAAGAGCCGGACCATATATCTTTAGTCCAGTCGAAGCTTGCTGGATCCGGCTGTAGCAACGTTCGAGTTCTTTGTGATGATGCAGAGTTATAACCAGATTTCGTGGAGTATACTCCCGAGGGGAGGGGGAGCCAAATATCCGAGTCTTCTGCTCCTACTTTGCTAGGGTGCAAGACTTGGATTTGCGTGGCCACAGTAGGTAATACCTCCTCTAAGCGCTTTTTGTTCCAAGTGAGATCCGATGTTAGGAGGTCAGCCACTGTTAGATCCATCACTGCCTCTTGGATAGGACCATAAGGTTTGATCTGTTGCTCTAGGGATATCCATGAATCTTTCCAGACCTTTATATTTTGTCCATTTCCTATTGCCTTTCCTAAGTTATCCTTTAGCAAATCTCTCCCCGAGATGATTCCTCTCCAGCCATGCGAGCAAGAGTTGGCAGTAGTCACTGTTAGGAAGCTCTGGTTGTGGCAATATTTTCCCTTTAGCACTCGCGCTAGTAGACAGTCCGGGACTTTTATGATTCTCCAAGCTAGTTTTGCCAGCAGAGCTTGATTAAACACTTGGATATCTCTAAAACCCAAACCCCCTCTTCCTTTCGGTTGTGTTAGTTTGTCCCAAGATACCCAACACATTTTCTTTTTTCCTTTTTTCCCGTCCCACCAGAATCTAGTTAGGACTGATTGGATTCGTTTGCATAAACTTATAGGAAGCATGAAGCATGACATGGGGTAAGTTGGGATAGCTGTGAGGACAGACTTTAGCATTGTGAGTTTACCAGCCTTGGATAAAAACCTTGAGGAGAGGCTTAGTGCCCTTTGTCGGATCCTGTCAACTATTGAGGTAAACAGGTCTTTCTTCTTTCTTCCGAAAGATTCTGGTAAGCCAAGGTATTTGCCCAAACCACCTTCCTTACTGATTCCCAAAGTTGATTTTGCTGCTTCTTTGATTGCAGTCGACGTCTTTGAGGAGAAATTGATGGAGGATTTGGCTTTGTTGATCTGTTGTCCAGATACTTTTCCATAGGTTGTTAGGATGCTCAGAAGGGTTTCACAGTTGTTTTTAGAGGCTTGGCAGAAGAACATGGTATCATCTGCAAAAAGTAGGTGATTAACTCGCGAGCTCCCTTTGGCTACTCTGATTCCCTGAAGAGATCCTTCCAAGGCAGCCTTCTTACATAGGCCTGAGAGAACTTCGCCACACAGTATAAAGAGGTAAGGTGACAAGGGATCTCCTTGCCTTATGCCTCTATGTGGCTTCACTAACCCGTATGCCGAGTCATTAACCAGGTAGGAGTAATTCACTGTAGTTACGCATTGCATAATCCAATTAGTCCATGTGTCATGAAACCCGAGTCTCTTTAGAACCTGGGCTATGAAGATCCACTCAACTCTATCGTAGGCTTTAGACATATCTGTTTTAACCGCCATTATACAGTTCTTTTCCGCCTTTGAGACCTTTAGGAAGTGTAGGACTTCATGGGTAATAAGCACATTATCTGAAATTGCTCGCCCTGGAATGAACGCTGATTGGTTTTCTGAAATGATAGCACTTAAGACAGGCTTTAGGCGAAGTGATAGTAACTTTGAGATTATCTTGTAGTACACATTGCATAGTGCTATGGGACGGTAGTCCTCCACCTTTTTTGCTGATGAGTTTTTGGGAATTAACCTGACAAAAGTTCTGTTGATTGTGGGTGCTAGGTTCCCGGTGATGAAGAAAAGTTGGATTTCTTTGGATACCGCAGCTCCCACCGTCTCCCAGTTAGATTGGAAAAAGCTGGCTGAAAAATCATCTGGGCCTGGGGCCTTATCGGGGTGGATCGCAAAGGTAGCTTCTCTGATTTCAAGTAGAGAAGGGATTTCAATTAATTTTTCGTTCTGTTGCTGAGTTACACAAGGTTGGAGTGCCTCTTTTACCGTACTGTCCTCTTCAGCCCCACTAGCTGTAAAGAGTTGAGAGTAATATTTGCATATTACTTCCGAGATATGGGTTTCCTCAAAGACCGGTAGGCCATTCTCATCTTCTAGGGTAGTCAGCCTATTTTTTGCTTTCCTTCCTTTGGTAACTGCATGGAAGTATCCGGAATTTGAATCTCCCAAAGTTAACCACAACTGTCTACTTCTTTGTTTCCAGAAATCCTCCTCCGATTTGTATGCCAGTAGGAGATTTTTATTAATCTCATGGATAAGGTTGTCATCTGCTATCGGGCTTGCCTTGCCATCTGCTAAGATTTGTATTCCAGAGCTTTCCTACTATTCTCCTGGTATTCCTTACTCCAGTGGCAAATTGCTTTTCTACATCACGATAGTCTTTCTTCCACTGTGGCGTATGGGGCACCATTCCACGTATTTTTTATGAGTTGTTTGACTTCTGAATTTTCTATGAATCTTCTATCATACCTGAAGAGTTTGAGACCTTTTCTCTTCGTAATATCCAGGTAGAAGATGAGAGGCCGATGGTCAGAACCTTCGTACTTTAGATATAGGCTTCTGCAGGATGGAAATAGGTCTGTCCACTCGCTATTACTAATAGACCTATCCAATCTACACTGAACAAGGTATGTGTGTCTCTTTCCTCTCCAAGAAAGGCAGCTCCCTGAGTGTTTTAGGTCAAACAGGTCGTTTTGAGATAGGAAAGATCTAAATGAGCAGAAAGTACCCTTTGCTCGGTCAGGTCCCCCACACTTTTCACTATTATCCACTATTTCGTAAAAGTCCCCTGTTAGGAACCAGGGATCCCCTTGTGTGACTTGCAGTGTTGTAATCTCATCCGGTTCCCCGTAGACAAAGGTTGAATGAAAGGATAGTCCTTTGTACGATATAGTTGTATCTATATAATTCTTCGTTGCTTTCACCACTGACAAGTTTATATCTGGTTTCCAGGTTAAGAAGAGACCTCCACTTCCTTGGGATGCTGGTGGGACAGCAAAATGGTGATCCGGAAGGAGCCATTGTAGTTTTTCCAAGACTACTTCAGTGGGATTTTTTGTTTCCATAATGAAGATTATGTCCGGAGAGTTCCTTCTATGGATCTCCTTCAATCGCTGGATTGTAATGGGATTTCCCAAACCATTACAATTCCAGCTTGCCACGACAAAGGAGCCAGGTGTTGAGAGACCCGAAAATCCGAGCTTCTCCTCGACGTTGCTGGGATGAGCTGGATCGGGGGATTGGATGATTTACTTGTTTGCCCTTTCTCCCCCCCTTTCGGTTTGGATCCTCCTGCTCTCTTTGTCCCTTTGTGATTGCCCGGTATCCTCACTGCTGCTCCCGTCCTCCTAGGTGAGCTTTGAATTTGGGAGATCTTTATTTTCTTTGAATTTGTTCCTCTCAGGACGTTCGGGCTAGACCTTGTCTGCTTCCTCTTTGTTGTGCGCCTTACTTTACATCTTTCTTTGTTTTGGACATCTAGGATTGTTTCGTTTTCCTCAGTGGAGTCACTAGGATCTTGGTTTTCACTTGGTGACTTTAGTCTTTCCAGATGGGGGCTGATTATGATTGACTTGATTCCAGCCGATCTTTCCTCAACACGATGGGTTGGTTCTGAGATAGGGGAAACGTCACTATAGTAAGGATCCAGTCCCAAATCTTGGTTAGCTCTGCTTTGTGGACTAAGCAGGCTACTCTGGTTTGGGATCAGAGGTGATTGAGGTGGGGGTTCTTGTAGTGGATGAGGTGTAACAGGATTGCTATCATCGACTCGTTCATCTAGATCAGATTGTCGGGCTGGAATTGAGGCCAAGATTGATGCTACTGTCTCTTCCATCATCCCATTCGCATCACTATAGTGTACTCTTTGCCTTCTTGCTGCAGCTTCCACCGGGTCAGGACAGCTCAGGTATTGTCTTGTTGTCTCCTGAAGTTCTTCCATGATCATTTCTTTGGTTGATCTTTGAGTGTTGTCTGATTTTTCTTGAATAATTGTAGTTTGATTTGGCTCCCCTGAAACTGGGTTTCTAGGGGTGTCAACTTGTGGCTCCAGCGTCCCCTCGATGGTGGGTAGTTTTGGTCTCCAGAGGCCTTCACTTCTTCGGGGAAAAAGATCTCTGCCTCTTTGAAAAGTTTTACCGGTAGGACCTCTATTTCTTGAGTAAGGTGGGGTGGCATAAGGGCGAGCAGACTCGTTGTCTGATGTTTGTTTTCCTTTGTAAGTCGCAGCCTTTTCCTGTCGTGTGGGTCTTTCTGGTGGAGGGTTGCGGGTTTGCTTCGTGCTTATCCTCTCACCAAAACTGTTCCCATGGCGGTCGACTCTTTCTTGAAAGGATTGAATCGGGGGAGCTGCATCTCCAGTGCTTTTAAAGGGATGGTTGAGCGTTTGGTTAATACTCTTGAAAGGTCTCTCGAGTTGTCTAGCGCTTTCTTCTTTCCAGGATTCTTTTTGACTCTCTTCCTTTGGCAACTCTTCTTTCTGAAGTTCCGGGCAGTGTTTTCTCAGGTGGAAGAGTGAGTTGCAGAAGGAGCAGTGCATCTCCAGTTTCTCATACTCCAAGGTGATAAGTACTCTCCTCACCCGAATCAAACTCGATTATAGACTCTTTCACCAAGGGTTTTAGCCCATTGACCAAGACTCTAACTCTAGCTGATGTCCTTGTCAGTTCATGGTTTTCTAGTGTTCCCAGTTCTTGGCCCACCCGACAGATCATGTCTTCATGCCAGTAGTGGAGTGGGAGGCCTTTGATCCGAATCCAGAAAGGGATTTGCGACGGGAAGGAGGGTGAGATGACAGGTTCCCATCTTTGAATAATTATCATCCAGTACGCAAAATGGTAGGGTCTATTGTCCAGTACCCTTCTCAGATCCTCTTCTCTTTCAAAAACGGAACTGGAAGCAG
The DNA here is from genome assembly GCA_905132765.1 of Moricandia arvensis. Lineage (NCBI taxonomy): Eukaryota > Viridiplantae > Streptophyta > Magnoliopsida > Brassicales > Brassicaceae > Moricandia > Moricandia arvensis. The sequence goes on along the minus strand of CAJHQP010006691.1, from coordinate 9,000 downwards.
TTATTTCCCAGATCTGAACCTACTGCTTTTCCTTGGAGGTTCCATTTGCGCGGGAGTGCAGGTAGAAGGGCCCAGATTCGTTGTTCTTGTGGGTTTGTAAGTCGCCCTATAAGTGTAAGAGCGTTATCTCTAATAAGAGCTGAGTTGTCAAGGCTAGGGGCCTTGATTCTCTTGACCTTGCTTGCTGGGGTTTCTCTCATCTGGTTCTTTCCTTTTTCTTCTGATGTATACCTTCGTGTCATAGGAACTGTGATGGTTTGACTCGGTAGTCGGGGATCACAATCTCTGCTGGAAGAGTTCACAGGTCGACTCCGAGCAAGCAGATTTGATGAATGGATGAAAGGATGGTGCGAGATAGTAGACAGGATGAAAAGAGGGAGTGTGTGTGGTTAGTAAGCCAAATCGTTGAGGAAGCTTCAAAGATCTTGAAGATGGAGGTTTACTGTTGATGAAAACAAGTCTTGGAGGATGCTTCTTTTGGAAAAGGAATAGGGCTTCCGGGAAGCTGAGGTAGAGAGACCTTTGGTTAATTCCCTAACTTGGAAACCAAGTGAGAGGTCCCCATCAGTCTATTAGACCATCTTTATCCCAGTGTTTTGGGGAGGTTCCTGGTGGTGGGGGGGACCACAGTGGGTGGAAACCAAGAAGAAGAAAGGAGAAGAAGTGGTCTGGTGAGACAACGTTTCTAGGTAGTTGCTTGAGCTGATTGGTTCTTTCTTTTTTATTTTATTTTTTATTTTTTTTAAATTGGGAAAAAAGAAAAGGAAGAACCCTTTTGAGTTGTCTGCGGTAAGGATGGTCTTACCCGCTGGTTACTGCCGTTGCACTTCCTCGAAAGACGTGTCTGGGAGAGAACTCTCACCGCCCCCTCTCTCTCACCAAGCCTTAATTAAGAAGCTTTCAAGTAGTTATTATTTAATATACATTTATATGTTTTCCTTAAAATTATAATAAATAAGATTGATACGACATTGACATAACAGGTACAAAGTTTGAGTTTGGAAAAGATGTTGAGTCCACATTGTCAGTTTATAATCACTAATAATATAACATATACATGAGTTAATTATGTTTGTTTTGTATTTTTAGGTTTTGTCTCTAAAATTTGTGGTCAGTTAGGTTTGCATTTGGGGGTTTTAGAGCATCATTAGTGGTTGTTTTTAGAGAGAGTACCTGAGAAATATTAATAATAAAATATGTTAAAGTGGGAAAGAGAAGATTAAAAACATGAGGTACGCTTCGTGATAAAGAGACTTTGAGCAAATGGCAAGAGATCAATTCTACAGATGTCACGTTTTTATTGATGTACTACTTTTTTAGTTATTAAATTAAATCAGATAAATAAATTGTGTTTAAAAAAATAATATTAATACATAAAAAACTGTGTGTGAGAAATTCACCCGTTGCTGCTGCTCTTAGGCCATCATTATCCAGGGTTTCTTAGGGTGGGTTTCTTAGGAAAAGTTAAGAAACAGTTTCTTAGTTTTCTTAAGGAAAGTTAAGAAACTGTTTCTTATTTAGGAGTTTTAAGAAACAGTTTCTTAACTTTCCTTAAGAAAACTAAGAAACAGTTTCTTAATTTTTCCTAAGAAACCCAACTTAAGAACCCCTGGATAATGATGCCCTTAGGTCTTGTTTCTAAAATTTCTGTTCAAGCAACCATTCTGAAAAACCCAAATACCATACGTTAATTAATTACATTTTTCTAATAATGCGATAATTATACAATCCAGGGATAAGTATTAAGTATTGGCCTTTAATATTTACATTTTTTTAATAATGCGATAATTTATTTGTCTTTTAACCTCAGGGATAAGTATTAGTAATGCGATAATTATATAATTCGATAATACGATAGTTATCGTATTTAATTACATTTAATTCAAATTATTTGCCTTTAACAATATAGCAGTTCTGGTAAACGATCTCTCATTGAATTGAATTGTTAGCAATTTTGCGCACATGTGCAAAAAAAAACCATTGACTTGAATAGTTTTAACTTAATGTGGTGGATAGACACAAATAAACAATTTGATATCTACTTAGACTTTTCATCTTTCGTCATGTACTTGGTCTCTTAGCTCTCCAGATTCATTAATCTATACGATGCCACTCCCTTCTAATAATTAATTTAAAAAAAAGTCCCATAAACTTTGCATTATAAATAAGCTTCATTAATGTTGCTACAAAATCACACCAAGCCAAAATATTAACTTTATCCACTTTTCCAGCTATCTATCCTTCTCCTGGTTCGATTATGTTTCAAATAGTTTTTAAAGTAAAAACCTTCAACATTGCAAACAAAACTAACATAACTTTTCTCTTGTTCTGTTTGTAGATACATAGCTATGTCTGCGAGAGCTAATCCTATGGACGGTGGAGATCTTCCGGTCAAATCATCACCCCACAGGCACAAAGTTGGTGTCCCACCAAAGCAAAACATGTTCCATGATTTCATGTACACGTTCAAAGAAACTTTCTTCCACGATGATCCTCTTAGACATTTTAAGGATCAGCCTAGGTCCAAGAAGTTCTTGCTCGGTCTCCAAGCTGTGTTCCCGGTTTTCGATTGGGGACGTAACTATAATCTCAAGAAGTTTCGTGGTGATCTCATTGCCGGTTTAACTATTGCTAGTCTTTGTATTCCTCAGGTTAAATTAAAGAACTAATATTAACTACACCATTTACTTGTGTCACAAGCTATCTATATTTTTGCTTTGTTTCTTAATGTATTTTCTATGATGATTCCAGGATATTGGATATGCTAAGCTTGCAAATCTGGATCCTAAATACGGTTTATGTAAGTTTAATGACTTAACTCTGACTAATCATCACACTTTGAGCTATTGGAATATAAGGGATAATTTTTTTTTTTGTCAGCTCTGCATATAAACTAGATCAAATGTTGATCATATCCGAGGGATAATTAATATGTGGATTATGGTCGAATTTTTTTACAGATTCAAGTTTTGTTCCACCGTTGGTGTATGCTTGTATGGGGAGTTCTAGGGATATAGCAATAGGACCTGTCGCTGTGGTTTCTCTGCTGCTAGGTACTCTGCTTCGAGCTGAGATTGATCCTAACACTAACCCTGATGAGTATCTCCGACTTGCCTTCACCGCCACGTTTTTTGCTGGTGTCACTGAAGCAGCCCTTGGCTTCTTCAGGTAACTGACCTCTTACCCCTAGAGAGAAACTTGTTTCATTTGATGATGGATAAGGTTCTCAAGGTTTTATGAATTGTAGATTAGGGTTCTTGATTGATTTCCTTTCCCATGCGGCTGTGGTTGGGTTCATGGGTGGTGCAGCCATCACAATCGCTCTTCAGCAGCTTAAAGGATTCTTAGGGATCAAGAAATTCACCAAGAAAACTGATATCATCGCTGTTCTACATTCAGTCTTCAGCTCAGCTCATCATGGCGTAAGGATTCTTCTTTTGCTTTCTTGATTCCTATATGTACATTATGTAAAACGTTACACTAATTCATATTAATTTGGCTATGCAGTGGAATTGGCAGACTATACTCATTGGTGCATCATTTTTGACCTTCCTTCTCATATCTAAGTTCATTGTAAGAAACAATATATACATTGTTGAAATATCAAATAGTTTCCTCCTTTTGTTTTCATCTGAATCTGATATCTCTTGGCATGATCATGGAACAGGGCAAAAAGAGCAAGAAACTGTTCTGGATTCCAGCGGTTGCTCCATTGATATCAGTTATCATCTCCACCTTCTTTGTCTATATAACAAGAGCAGACAAACAAGGAGTCCAAATTGTAAGAACTCACTCAAAGCCTATTCTAAGTAAGTTTCTTGCGCCACAAGTGATATGATTTTATGTTAACAAGTTTCTCTTTGTGATGAATGAAGGTGAAACACCTTGACAAAGGAATCAATCCTTCATCTTTTAATCAAATCTACTTCTCTGGCCATTACCTTGCTAAGGGCATTCGCATCGGTGTAGTAGCTGGAATGATCGCCTTAACAGTAAGTTCCAAACCAAAGCATAAACATTTATTAACAACTATATATATATATATATTACTTCCTCTGTTTCATAATAATAAGTGTCATTTTAGCATTTTGTATACGGATTAAGAAAATAATTGTTTTTGCATGTTTTCTATACAAAAACACTACCTATACACCTAACCATATTTTAACCAATAGAAAAATAAATTACAGTATAAAATTAATAAATTAAATATTGAAAGTCGAAAACGGCACTTATTTTGTAACAAAAATTTTTTTCTAAAATGACATTTAATATGAAACAAATGACGTATCTTTTGAAAAAAATTGGGGACCAAACCCGATGTGCCTAGGCACTGGTCTTGCTTAGTCTCAAAACCATTTGGCTATTGAGCACAACTTCATATTTAAATCCACAGGAAGCTGTGGCTATTGGAAGAACGTTTGCTGCAATGAAAGACTATCAACTAGATGGTAACAAAGAGATGGTAGCACTAGGTGTTATGAACGTTGTTGGGTCCATGTCTTCTTGCTACGTAGCCACTGGCTCCTTCTCAAGATCAGCTGTAAACTTCATGGCTGGATGTCAAACTGCGGTTTCAAACATCATAATGTCTATCGTTGTTCTCTTGACATTACTCTTCCTCACTCCTCTCTTCAAGTACACACCAAACGCTATCCTCGCAGCTATTATCATCAATGCCGTGATCCCTTTGGTTGATATAAAAGCTGCGGTGTTGATCTTCAAGGTCGATAAGCTTGATTTTGTTGCTTGTATGGGAGCTTTCTTTGGCGTCATCTTTGTTTCCGTCGAGATAGGGCTTCTCATTGCCGTACGTAAAGCCATGCAAATAAAGTTCCTTTTGAATCATAATTTTCAAATTTTTGTTTATGTGTGTTGTGGACAGGTCTCTATATCGTTTGCGAAGATTCTCTTGCAAGTAACAAGACCTAGAACCGCGGTTCTTGGAAACATTCCGAGAACTTCAGTTTATAGAAACATCCAACAGTATCCTGAAGCCACTATGGTTCCAGGGATTCTTACAATTCGTGTTGACTCCGCTATTTATTTCTCCAACTCAAATTACGTTAGAGAAAGGTAAGCCCTAAGCAACGTTTTAACCAAAGTTCCAAGATTTGTTACTTGTTTCACAAGAAACCTTATTTGGAAACTTTTTAACTTTACAGGATCCAAAGATGGTTACATGAAGAAGAAGAGAAGGTGAAAGCAGCAAGCCTACCTAGGATCCAGTTTCTAATCATCGAAATGTCACGTATGTTAATTTTACTACTAAGTAATCCTTTCTTAATTATCTCTAGCCAAAGTATGTTAACTTTACTAATATATTTTCAGCCGTTACGGACATCGATACAAGTGGTATCCACGCCTTAGAAGACTTATACAAATCTCTACAGAAGAGAGATATTCAGGTAACACACATAAACAAATAGATATAATGTTTTTTTCTATTTTATCTAAGCAATCAAAGTGAAGAAGATTACCTGACTAATGATTTTGTGTATATAATCAGTTGATTCTTGCGAATCCTGGACCGTTGGTGATAGGCAAGCTACACTTGTCGCACTTTGCTGACATGTTAGGACACGATAATATATTTCTGACGGTGGCTGATGCCGTTGAATCTTGCTGTCCAAAACACTCCGACGAGGTCTGATTATGAGATAATGACGAAGAAGATGCTCTAAGTGTTGTATAGTAGAGTTAAGAAAGTGAGTTTTGCTTTCAATTGTTGTGTCTTTGGTCCTCTTTTCTTTATGATACAAGAAATGTCAAGTGTAAACTTGACCTCTAACTTTAGCTTCTTGTTATTCAACTTTTTAATAAGTTTAGATTTATTGAATTGTCATCAAGGCCATTTCAAATTGAAATTCTTATACTCCTTCCTTTTGTGTTGTGTATGAGGGACAAGACAATGTGAGCATGACCAAGTTTGAAATTTAAGGACCATATTTCAAGGTCAATTTTAATATAAAAAGTTAAAAACTAACCCAACAATTGACAATTTAAAAGTTATGCGATATATGTATAATAGTTTTTTTAAAAAGATTAAGAACTATACCGAGCTGCTTTGGCGCTTGCTCATCATTGTTGCCAAATTTTGTATTCGTAATTAAATGATTACTACTTAACTTGTGTTAGTGTCTACAGTTTGCATCCTTTATACCAAATAAACGTAAACTAGTATCACTGAATTTAAATCTAATATAAAATCTATTTTATAGGTTTTTTTAAAGAAGAGTCACTCTCATTGTCGTTGGCGTCAACTTCAGATTTAATTTAAAGTAAAAAAGTGCATATGTATAGTATATGAATGACAATTTGGTTAACATAGTCGTTAGATGTCCTGATTGATTTTGGTGACATGATTATCATCGTTAATTGACAAACAACGTCAAAGAAAATACAATAGTGAAACTCCAATAAAAAAAATTGTGTGGACCAGATGTCGAAGCCCATTAGTGAAAGAAGGTGACCCACTTTCAATGTCTGAGACTGGGACCAGTTTCTGTGTTTGGTTGGTTACTGTAGAACAAAAACCTTTTGACTCACTTTGTGTCCACTTGTCCAATCAATCATACCAAATCTTCTATTACCACCAAACTTCCACATCAGCTTCAACTTCCCCTTTCATTTTCATTTAACAAAATGATAAGTATTTGAATGTACGCAAAATTTAATTCAATTAGTCATTACTCATAACATATGTATGTATGAAGTATGAACACTAAATCTCATGTTCTATAAAAAAAATATTTAGATGATTACATGCTTCTTTATCTAGTTGTATTTGCTCTGGAGTTTTGTGTATTTCATGCAGCCTGATTACATGATAACCAGTACCCTTTTTATCAATATCAGTTACACAACTATTTCTGCTCAGTCTTCTTATTCACAAGTTTTTGAAATAAATTGCAAATAGTTTAATAAATAAATTAGAGCTTTTGAGAAGTATCTTCTCCATACAAAATATGCTACTTAACACATTTTTTGTTTGTTTTTGCAATTAAATGATCATATACTGAAGCTAAGGTAAATCTTGAAATCTGGAGAGAGAGAGATATAAGGCATGTGAAGTGAAAAAATAAATAGAGAAGGCTCTATAAAACTGCAAAGGGCAAAATGAATCAAACATTGTTGTCAAGAAGGGTGGTCCATTCTTTATATAGCATATAAGTTCGGAACCAAATAATAACATCTCCCTTTCAATTTTCATTATTTGAAGTTTTTACTATGCAACATAATATAATTTTGTTACACCACCACATACCACATACACATACTATTAGTAGTAGTATAAATAGATACATGCAAAACGTTAAATTAATTTTTAGAATTCTTATGTGGCATTAGCATAAGATTCAGTCCTCAGTTTGTGGTTCTTATTTATCTTCTCTGTCTCTTCTCCTTCCTCACTCCCTCCTCTTTCTCTCTTCCCTCTCTCTAAGATTTACTCTGCTCAGAGAACACACACTAATACGATGTTGCTTGGAAAGAGACAACGACCACCGATTAACAGAACCACGAGTTTGTCAGAGATAAAGTTCGATCTAAACCTTCCTGGAGAATCAGATGTATCATCAAACGAGCATAGTCCAAGCCAGAATCCCGTGGCTGGACCATACGGCTCCAACGGTCAAGTTGTAGCAGCAGCCGTCGGTCAAACAACGTGAGGACATTAGATCAAAGGTTCTTAGCTATGGTTACACCGCCTAGAGGTAACATGAGGAGACACTCAGGTGACTTCTCAGACGCTGGACATTTCTTAAGATCTTGCTCCCTCTGTGAACGCTTACTTGTTCCCGGCCGCGACATTTATATGTATAGGTACATGGTTATAATATAAAATATATAATCAACTTTGATCATAGTAAAATTATGGAGCGTTACATTTTGATGATGAACCGCTATAATATCAGGGGGAGATACGGCCTTCTGTAGCTCAGAGTGCAGGCAAGAGCAAATGGTTACAAGACGAGAGGAAAGAGAAAGGTAAACCGGGCGAACCAATCTGCGGTGGCAGCCACCGCAAGACCCGGCAAAGGACGGGGAGCTGCAGCCGACATGTAATCCCCACACATACATTATATATTATATTATATGTGGGCTTGATATTGTGTTTGTATATGATTTATGATGGGGTATTGCATGTTCAAAGCAGCGAGACTTAATTAACACTAGACTTTGACCCGCGCAACCGCGCGGGTATTATTTTTACTTTTTATATTTTACAATTATGGTTATTCATATTTTTAATTGTTTGGAAATTTTATTTCTTGATAACGTGTGTTATTGATATATTTTTTAATAAAGTGGTATTTTAGATAAATTATATGGCATTTGATATTTTTTACAAATTACCATTTTCCAAGTATATTTTTTTATAAACATACAATTTGAATGGTGTGTGTATAAATACATATATGCTAATAAAAACATAAATTTTCATTGTTTTGGATTTGATATGTTTTTCATTTATTATAGATCATAATTTATTTTATATCCTATTTAGTAACACTTGTAATATTTCACTAATTAAAATCAGAAATCATTAAAAAATACTATTCAAAACATTTTGTAAATATAATGTGTTAAAAATAAAAAAGGTTTATCTATTTAAGTCATACCGGGTTTAAAGTTAATTAGTTTTTAGTTTGATTAGCTGATTCATAGAGATCAAAAAATGAGTTCATATGATTTTTATGATTTACAATATGTACAATATTTTACATTGGAAAAAAATACCTATAATTTTTTTCAGTTGATAGAACTTATCAGATCCCATTGATTTTTATAATAATTAGTGTTATCAAATATTTTTATCAAATGATGGTGGAGAGTTTGATACATATGCTGATTATTTATAGATAAAAGAATAGTGATAATTAGGGAATTAAGAATAAAAGATCAATATATATGGATATAACAAAATATTTGAAAGATATTTTATGATTATGTTATAATATTTAGTTTGCTTTTCAAGAATATACCAAATATTATTTA
>CAJHQP010006690.1:0-36725 GCA_905132765.1 Moricandia arvensis | reverse complement strand
TTACAATTTAAATCATTTGTGCACTTCTTAACAGATAACTAGTTTGAAGTAAATTCAAGCATATAGAAAGCTCTTGAGTTCTTACTAAACAGTTTTAAATTTCCTATTCCTCTAATAGGAATCTTATCACCATTTGCAATCATGACATGACTATTAGCTGCTTCAATGTCCTTGATCAGATTGGTGTCACTTATCATGTGATGAGAGGCTTCCTGAGTCAACTATTAGATGAGCTTTTAGCAATGTGACAACTAGCTTTAGGACTAGAGCAATTAAGACTTTGGCAGTTCATTCCATTCTCTATTGTCCTACCAGTTCTATCAGCCCTAGGCTCATTCACATTTTCTAGCTTCCTAGCAACCATTGAAGCACCAAGAGAATACCCATTAAGGTTACCAAAGGTGTTACCGTTCTCCTTGAGAATTTTGATGAGAGCTTCAATGTCAGACCTCCAGATGTAGTCTTGATCATTGTTCCTGCTGGTGCTTCCTGTATAAGCAACAAGAGACTTTCCTTCACTCGCCTCCTTCTTATCACCATCAGTTGTCTTGCTTGAGCCAGCTTCAGTTGAACCCTCCGAGATGTGAGCACTTGCTTCCCTATCCTTCATGAACTTGCCCGGCTTGAGATGTGGGTGTAGGATCCAGCACTGACTCTTCTTGTGTCCATGCTTCTTGCAGTGATCACAGTTGCCATTGAACCTCCGGTCTTCTTACTTGTTGAAAGCTGCCTTGTTTGCTATTGCCGGTTCACCTTGATCAGTTTGCGCAGCTTGGTTAGCCAGGGTAAGCTCTCCCTTACCTCCAAACAGCCCAATAGAACCTTGCTCCTTTTGTATCTGAGCACACACATCTTCTAGAGATGGAAGCTTCTCAGCTCTCAGGATATGCTTGATGAGGCTGTTGTAGGCTAGGTTTAGGGTGAGAAGGAGTCCAAAGACCTTATCTTGCTCGCGCCTTTCATTCAACTCATCAGCATCAACTGTGCTTGGCCTCAGTATCTCTAGCTCAGACCAGAGTGCTCGGAACCTTCCAAGATACTTGGTGAACTCCATATCTTCTTGTAGCAACCCATTGATTGCTCTCTTCACTTCAAACACCCGGCTCAAGTTTGAGATGTTTCCATACACCTTCTTCAAGGTATCCCATAGATCCTTTGCAGTTTCACAGTAGCTATAAGCTTCCATGATAGGAGTCTCAAGAGAGCCTTGAAGAAGTGTCATCACCATCATGTCTTCTTGCTGCCATTTCTCCACTTCACTTGTGGCGCCTGCAGCTTCACCTTCTTGAGTAATGAGCTTAGGAGCTTCACCAGATGTGATATGACCCCATAAGCCCTTACTTCCCACAGCAGTCTTCACCAAACAAGACCACAACAGATAGTTACTCCCCTTGAGAGTAACTGGAACCTTCATGCTAACACTATCCATCTACAACCAGCTTGACTTCAAAAGCTTGGAAATGAGTGGATCTGTACCTTAGAACACGGATGACCCCAGAAACGAGAGGAAAGGTTGAGTCTTTGAAGGTAAGAACGTGAAAGACTCAAGCTTTGACAACAAACAAGCTTCAAACTTCAGTCTTCTACCCGGATCTTCAAAGAACAGCCTTGGATCTTCAAAAAGTTTCAACATTGATCTTCTTCAACTCGATGAACACAAACCCAGATCTTGATGAACCTGGCTCTGATACCATGAGATTTTTGATATCTAAGAAGAAAAGTAACCAGAAAGAGATTAAGAACAGATTTAGAGAGGAAAGATTTGGTTTAGACTTCACGAGAAGAGAGATTATAAGAGACTATGAAGAACATGTTTGGAGACTCGAAAATATTAGAGAGAACTGTATGATATATTCATCCTCAAGGGGTTTGCTTATATAGAGAGAGCTACAAGGGTTTTCAGAAAGTAAAGCAAAGAAAGGTGTGGCTCAGATCAACCAGGGGCGCGCTTATTTGAGAAGGAGGCTTCCTGGCCAAGTAAATGGCATCAGCATCTTTGACAAGATGCTGATCCTTTCCAGCCTTGTGCCAGCCTGTCCACTCAGAGAGCTTCTGTGAGAATAAGAGATTTAGAGAGAGTTTACTTGCTGAAACTGAAGAACATGAAGAACAAGAGAGAGAGAGAAGAGATTTCGAAATGTAAAGAGAGAGAAGGAGAGAAATGATTTCCTTAGATTAATTCTGGTTCTGAGTACATGCTTAATATAGAGACACAAGTTGACAAGATAAAAATAATAAACAAATGGTAGAGAAAGAGACAAACAGGCTCAGACAGTCTTGGGACAGTGACAGCTCCTAAACCTCTCTCCTTTTTAGCAAAGCATGTGATTCTTCTTTGGCCTTGAGCTCCAACGGTTCCCTTCATTATTTTAATGATTCCAGACCCTAATAAGATTTCCCACGAGATATTTATGCAAGGCAACCTCGTGAGAGACTTGTACTCCAAGGTAGGTTTTGGGCAGACTATCTTGATTGGTCCAGAATGGTTCTCTTGATCTCTTCCTCTTGTTCTTGTCTTCATGTCTACATTTATTCTTCATCTCAACACTTCCCATCAAGCTTGACTTTGGGAACCAGTCAATCTGGAATCATGAAGAACTTCCCTCATTAAAACCTTCATGTGCAAAACCCAGTGGGACAAAAACACACCAAGGAAAAAGAGTAGAAGCCTTCATGATAAGAAAGTCAGTGAGATGTGAGGTCTATGAGTCCCAACTTAGAGTGGATCAACTCACAGACTTTTGTGCTTGCTGCCTTTGTGAAGATATCAGCTAGCTGGTCTTCACTTCTAGTATAGCAGGGTAAGATGACTTGTTGCTCCACTGCTTGTCTCACTTTGTGGCAGTCTACTTCAATATGTTTTGTCCTCTCATGAAACACATTGTTGGATGCTAGATGAATTGCAGCCTGATTATAACAATGCATTGTGATTGGCGATGTAGTCTCTATACCCAAGTCTCTTAGCAGGTTCTTGATCCAAATGAGTTCACTAGTAAGCTTCCTCATTGCTCTATATTCAGCCTCAGCACTTGAACATGATACCACCTTCTGCTTCTTGCTCTTCCAAGTGACTAAGTTGCCTCCAATGAAAGTGCAATAGCCTGTTGTAGACCTCCTGTCTACTCTATCACCAGCCCAATCTGCATCACAATACCCCACAATCTCAGTGTTCTTGTTGCAACCCATCCATACTCCTTGTCCTGGTGCTTCTCTTAGATATCTCAAGATCCTCTCCACCATGTTCCAGTGATGTATCTTGGGTGTTTGCATATGCTGACTGACTTGATTGACTGCAAAACAAACGCCTGGTCTGAAAGATTTAATAAACTCTGGTTGTGTAAGTGAGAGGAACCCCAATGGGGAAGATGAGAGCTTTACAAGGTCGAAATGAGTGTGAGACTGATGAGAGAGAGAGAAAACGAGAGACTAGGGTTTTGGGGAGACTAGAGAGAGATTAGAGAGTTTATTAAGAAGAAAGGGGTGAATCCTGAAATCTTTAGAGATTGAGAGAATATAGAGACAAGATTAGGCAGAAACAAAGAGAATCAAAGAGAATAGATAGAGATTAAGAAGAGAATTGTGTAGAGGGATCCATTTCGCCTAAGAGAGAAAGAGAGAGACTGAAGACTGCTTTTTCATTGATACTCGACAAGGATACATAAAGAGGAGCTACAAGGGTTTCCAGAAACAAAAAAAAGAGCAAATGTGTGGACAGAATTGAAAGGAGCCTTTTTTTCAACGGTCAATCAAGGAGAGCCACAAGAAGAGCATCAGCATCTTTTAGGGAATATGCTGATCACTGTACAGTCTGTCCACGCCTTATCCATATTTCTTTAACCTCTTAACTCCTCAGCATACCTCAACTCAACACTCCCCCTCAAGCTTGACCATATGGAACAAGTCAAGCTTGGAAGACCTCACCAAGGAAAACCCTTTTTGGGATAAAACCTTGATGAGGGAAAAAGAGTAAAGACCCCATAGCAGGGGATTAGCTAAGTTGGGTTAGATCAATGAGTCCCAACCGGTCATGGATGGACTCCATTGTCTTTTGTCTAGCAGCCTTAGTGAATATATCAGCTAACTGATCCTCACTCCTAGTATATCACGGTAAGATCACTCCTAACCCAATCATCTGCCTCACCTTGTGGCAATCAACCTCAATATGCTTGGTCCTCTCGTGAAACACTGAGTTGGTGGCTATGTGGATGGCTGCTTGGTTGTCACAATGCATTGTCATTGGAGTGGACTGCTCAATACCAAGGTGTTTCAGAATGCCTTTGATCCAGACAAGCTCATTTGTCAGCTTCAACATTGCTCTATACTCGGCTTCAGCACTAGAGCATGACACCACCTTTTGCTTCTTGCTCTTCCATGTAACTAGGTTCCCTCCAATGAATGTGCAGTAGCCAGTAGTGGACTTCCTATCTGCTCTATCACCAGCCCAATCCGCATCACAGTAGCCAACCACTTCAGTGTTGTTGTTGCATCCCATCCACACTCCTTGGCCAGGTGAACCATTGAGATAGCTCAGGATCCGTTCCACCATGTTCCAGTGATGCTCCTTTGGGACTTGCATGTGTTGGCTCACCTGGTTCACAGCAAAACAAATATCAGGACGTGTGATGGTTAAGTATATTAGCTTACCAACTAGCTTTCTATAAAGCTTGGCATCCTGAAATGGTCTGCTGTCTTCTATCTCCCCCTCACGAGGAACCTTATATTCATCTTCCATGGGCATCCTTGCCATCTTTCCTCCAAGTTTACCTGCATCTTTCAAAAGATCAAGGGTATATTTCCTTTGGGACATGAACAATCCTTCCTTGGACCTACAAATCTCAATCCCAAGGAAGTATTTCATTTCTCCCAAGTCTTTAATTTCAAATACAGATTTGAGATAATCCTTAGTAGCTTTAATACCTTCCTTGTCACTCCCAGTTATGATGATATCATCAACATAGACTAGGAGGACAATGATACCTGATGTGGAGACAAGGGTGAAAAGGGTATGATCAAGCTCAGATTTGATGAAGCCTCGGCCATTCAAGGTAGTGCTCAGCTTGTGGTACCAGGCTCTTGGAGACTGTTTCAACCCATAGATAGCCTTCCTTAACCTCAGTACATTCCCTGGTTTCACAAGACTTTCAAGACCAGGAGGAGGATACATATACACCTCTTCTTCCAACTCTCCTTGCAAGAAGGCATTCTTCACATCCATTTGCCATAAGTTCCATCCCAAGTTGGTTGCAACCGAAAAAACAATCCGGATAGTATGGAGTTTTGCCACAGGAGCAAAGGTGTCAACATAGTCCTCTCCATAGGTTTGAGTGAATCCTCTTGCAACAAGTCTAGTTTTCTTCCTTTCTATCTTCCCATTTGGTAGGTACTTGATGGTGAAGATCCATCTACTAGTAACAGCCTTCTTCCCTTTTGGCAGCTCACTCTCATACCAAGTCTCATTCTTGATCATTGCCCCTGCTTCATCACCCACTGATTTCCTCCACTCTTCATCCTCCATAGCTTCCTCATACGATCTTGGAACATGACTTTCATCCAGACTGATAATGAAAGCACAATGCTCCTTAGGAAACTCAGCAAAAGAGCAGACAGCTTGACTAGGGTGAGCAACAGCTTGAGCATTATAGTAGACCCTAGTATTCACCCAGTTAGATGGATGCCTTCTTACTCTAGTACTTCTCCTCAATGGAGCTTGAACCTCAGTTTGAACTGCTTCCTCATGCTCCTCTTGGCCTTCTGGTTCAGGCACATCATTTGCTTCCTCATGCTCCTCTTGGCCTTCTGGTTCAGGCACATCATTTACTTCCTCATGTCCCATCACATCTTGATCAGGACTTCCAGAGTTCTCATCTTCATGACCTTCATCTCCTGGTTCATTGCCCCCCTCATGATCAAGGTGGGATGGTTTTTCAGCTTCATGTGGTTTAGGCACACCTTGCTGATCCTGAGTTAGGTTGATCCCAAGACCTTCCATGATTATCCTAAGGCTTGCAGCCTTATCAGATGGTTGAGCTAGATCCTTAAGATCCTCCCAGCTCTTTTCTTCATAGTACCCTCTTGATTCCAAAAACTTGACATCCCGAGATACTAACAGTTTCCTTGTTGAAGGATCAAAGCACTTGTATCCCTTTTGAGTTGTAGAATAACCGATGAACATTGCTCTAGTACTCTTAGGCTCCAACTTGTTCCTCATTTCTCCTGGCACCAGCACATAGCAGAGACATCCAAATACCCTTAGATGATCCAAAGAGGGTTTGACCTTGTTCAGCACTTCAAATGGAGACTGATCCTCTAAGATTCTGGTTGGTATCCGGTTGATAAGATAGCAAGCAGACATCACAGCATCACTCCAAAACCTCTTTGGGACATTGGTTTGGAACATCATCGACCTTGCCACTTCCATTAGGTGCCTGTTCTTCCTTTCAGCCACTCCATTCTGTTGTGGAGTGTAAGGGCAACTTGTTTGATGTAGGATCCCATGTTTAGCAAGATGATCTTTGAAAGCATGGCTCATGTATTCTCCACCATTATCTGATCTGAAAGTCTTAATCTTGACATTATAATGGTTAGAAACATAAGTCTGAAAATTTTTAAAAGCATCAAGCACCCTATCCTTAGTTTTAATGAGTGTTATCCAGGTGTATTTGGATTTTTCATCAATGAATGTAACAAAATATTTGAAGTTCTCTTTAGATAAACAAGGGGCAGTCCAAACATCAGAATGAACAAGATCAAAACACTTCTCATAGATAGTACTTGATTTCTTAAAGACTGTCTTACAATGTTTACCCAAAATGCATGCTTCACACTCATTATGACACCTGGTAACATTAAACTAAGGGCCCTAACATGGGGATGACCTAATCTAGCATGCCACAAAGCATCATTATTTGAAGCTGAAACAGAACTAAACGAGTAACTAGAGTTGGTAATAGGAGTAAGATCTTCAAGCATATAAAGGTCCCCCTTGGTTACTCCTTTCCCAATCAACTTACTGCTCTCAATATCCTGAAACTTCACATCATTAGGACTAAAGATGACATTGCATTGTAAATCAGTAGTGCATTTCTTGACAGATAAGAGATTTGAAGTAAACTCAGGCATATAGAAAGCGTATCCTTGTTGAGTTGAGGTATGCTGAGGAGTTAGGAGGTTAAAGAAATATGGATAAGGCGTGGACAGACTGTACAGTGATCAGCATATTCCCTAAAAGATGCTGATGCTCTTCTTGTGGCTCTCCTTGATTGACCGTTGAAAAAAAGGCTCCTTTCAATTCTGTCCACACATTTGCTCTTCCTTTTGTTTCTGGAAACCCTTGTAGCTCCTCTTTATGTATCCTTGTCGAGTATCAATGAAAAAGCAGTCTTCAGTCTCTCTCTTTCTCTCTTAGGCGAAATGGATCCCTCTACACAATTCTCTTCTTAATCTCTATCTATTCTCTTTGATTCTCTTTGTTTCTGCCTAATCTTGTCTCTATATTCTCTCAATCTCTAAAGATTTCATGGTATCAGAGCCAGGTTACTTATAATCTGGGTCTGTGTTCTTCATTTCAACAGTAAATCTGGGTTTGTGTTCTTCAACAGTAAAGGTTGAAACTTTTTCGAGATTCAAGGAAAGTTTGAAGCTTTCTTTCACTAGATCTAAAGTCTTTCGGGTTGATTCATCTCAAAGTCTCAACCTTTCCTGGATTTGAAACTCTAGTGTTCTTCAGCTTCATAAAGACTCAAGCTTTTCCAGATCTGGGTACTCAAGAACAAGATGGAAGGAAACAAGATGATAACGATACCAGTTACTCTTAAGGGGAGTGGAAACTACCTCCTGTGGTCAAGGCTGGTGAAAACAGCTGTTGGAAGCAAGGGTTTATGGAACCACATCACGGATGGACCTCCAAAACAAGTTGCTGAAAAGGAAAAAGGCGAAGGAGCAACTGAGCTTGCTCTAGCTGATGAGAACAAATGGGTTCAAGAAGACATGACTGTTGTCACCGTGTTGCAAGCTTCCCTTGAGACCTCAATCCTTGAATCTTACAGCTACAGCGAGACAGCAAAAGACCTATGGGATACACTCCAGAAGGTCTATGGCAACACATCTAATCTGAGCCGTGTGTTTGAGGTGAAAAGAGCTATCAACACACTTGTGCAAGAAGAGGTGGAGTTCACCAAACACTTGGGGAAGTTCAGAGCCCTATGGTCTGAACTGGAGATGCTCAGGCCGAGCACAATGGATCAAGACATCATCATGGAAAGGAGAGAGCAAGATCAAGTCTTTGGCTTGCTACTGACCCTGAATCCAGTATACAACGACCTGATCAAGCACATCTTGAGGTCATCTAAACTGCCATCCTTGGAGGAAGTGTGTGCTCAGATCCAGAAGGAAGAGGGTTCGCACGGATTGTTTGGGGGAAGAGGTGATCTTTCTTTAGCAAACAAGGCAGAAGCTACTCAAGCTAACAAGGCAATGTACAAGCCTGAGGAAAGGAGGTATGGTGAGGATAGGAGGTTTGGAGGCAATTGTGATCATTGCAAGAAGCCGGGTCACAAGAGGAGTCAGTGCTGGATCCATTCAGCTTATCTATTAACTCGACAATACACCCCTTTAAATAGGGAAATGAGGATACATAAGGGTTTACAAGAAATTCAACAAGGAATAAAGGAGTCAACATATTTCAAAATACTTGGCCAGAAATGCTTGGACAGCCTGTCACTTGCTGGCTAAAGGGAGAAGAGTATGGCTGGAGATAAGCCACCACGCCTCATGTATCTGTCCAGAGACCAGTCCACATTCAGCCCTTCCTTTCCAGCCTGGATAAGGCTCTTCCTTATCCACAAACGGTAAGTAGCAAGAGCATCTCGCCTAGATGCTTTCCAAGATGCTTCCGGGTCATCTTCTCTTCCTCTCTTCTTCCTTTCTTCTTCCTTTCTTCTTTCTAGGGTTCTTCTTGCCTTGTGCACCAAGGTACCTCCATGGATGTGTACGGATTAGGTCTGGCCGTACACATTTCGCCCTATTTTTGCACAGACCCAACTTATGCTCAAATGGTCAAAAAGTGAAGTTTCGGGTCTCGCCCGTCCGTACAGGCCGTACAGTCCGTACGTCCGTACGGTACGGACGACCCGAACTTTGCACCTCGTCCAATTGACTCCAAACTTCACCCAAGCCTTCTTCCTTCATTGTAAACCCTTCCTGAACCTCTTTCTGGCTCAGCATTGCCTTTTGGACCCTCCTTAAGTCTTGACAGAACTTCTAAGAGGTTTGGTCCTTTCTTTTCTCATAACCTTTAGTGATTGATTTATCTCTTCAGGTTTAACATGGTCTAGTGATGGTAAGGTAGATGAGCTTTCCAACCATTCTCCTAGAGTGCTTGACATCTTCATAAGGTTTGTCCTCAAACTCCCCCTCACGCAACACCTTATAGCCATCTTCTAGTGGAGTTTTGGCTGCTCTTCTTCCTAGATCACCTGCATCATTCAACAAATCAAGTGTGTACTTCCTTTGGGATAGGAACAGTCCCTCTTTAGACCGGCATATCTCAATCCCTAAGAAGTACTTTAACTCACCCAAGTCTTTGATATCAAATGAGGTTTTAAGAAAGCTTTTAGTTAAGAGGATACCTTCCTTGTCACTCCCTGTGATGATGATATCATCCACATACACTAGGATCACCACAATTCCTCTTTGACTGGTGAGAGTGAAGAGAGTGTGATCAGCTTCAGACTTCACAAAACCTCTTCCATTGAGAGTGGTGCTGAGCTTGTGATACCAAGCCCTTGGTGATTGTTTCAACCCATTGATAGCTTTCTTCAGTCTAAGAACATTTCCAGGTTTGACAAGGTGTTCTAGGCCAGGAGGTAGTTTCATGTAGACTTCATCTTCCAGCTCTCCTTGTAGGAAGGCATTCTTCACATTCATCTGCCATAGATCCCACTCCAAGTTGACTGCTAAAGATAGGATGATCCTTATGGTGTGTAGTTTGGCCACAGGTGCAAAAGTATCAAGGTAGTCTTCCCCATATGTCTGAGTAAACCCCCTTGCTACTAGCCTTATCTTGCGCCTCTCTACTGTTCCATCAGCATTGTACTTGATGGTGAAGATCCAACGGCTTGTCACTGCTTTCTTGCCTTTAGGAAGCTCAGCTTCATACCAAGTATCATCCACTGTCATTGCATTGGTTTCATTTCCAACTGAATCTCTCCACTCCTTGTGCTCCATAGCTTCTTCATATGTCCTTGGGATGTACTCCTGATCCAATTCACCAATGAACACTACATGTTCTTGTGGATACTGAGCCAAAGAACACATTGCTTGTATAGGATGAGCTACTGCTTGTGAGTTGAAGTAAACTCGTGTGGTGATCCAATTGGAAGGAGGATTTCGGATTCTGGTACTCATTCTCAATGGTTGTGTCTGAACATTTCCATCTACAGCTGGTGCTTCCTCATCATCCTTAGACTGATCCTCATTCACCACTAACCCTTCTTGTTGCTCATCTTGATCATGAGAAACTGAACGTCCTTGTTGTTCAGTTTGGTTCCCCCCTTCAGGATCAAGGTGAGTAACCTCAACAGCTTCATCTTCAGGCTCCCCACTCATCTCTTCACTTGGTGGGGCGTGAGGACCTTGTCTGGTCTCATGCACAGGTACAACCCTCTCTTCTGGTATGCTGATGCCAAGGCTTTCCATTACCCTTCTCAAATTGATTGCTTTATCTGAGGCTGATTGAGATAGATTCTTCACCTCATCCCAACTCTGTTGAGTTGAGGAGTTCTGATAAGTTAGAATGGTGTAGGAGCTTTGGGTTAAGAAGTATAAAGAGAAGAGAAAGGATTGGAGAAGTTTGGTGTCGACCATGTCCGTACAGGCCGTACAGGCCGTACAGGCCGTACAGGCCGTACAGGCCGTACAGGCCGTACAGGCCGTACAGGCCGTACAGGCCGTACAGGCCGTACAGGCCGTACAGGCCGTACAGGCCGTACAGGCCGTACAGGCCGTACAGGCCGTACAGGCCGTACAGGCCGTACAGGCCGTACAGGCCGTACAGGCCGTACAGATTATGGTCGACCCAAATACTCGACCAAAAAGGGTGAAAGATGATCCGGGTAAATCAAAGAGTAACCAGAGAAGCTTACCGTGCCTTACCTTGATCTATCCGGTAAAAAGCAGTCTGGATATGGTGTGTACAGGCTGTAAAGGGATCAGCATCTTGTCAAAGATGCTGATGCTCTTCTTGTGGCTCCCCTTGGTCGAACGTTGGAAGAGAGGCGCGCCTAATGCTTCTGTCCACACATTTGCTCTTCCCTTTGTTTCTGAAAACCCTTGTAGCTCTCCTATATATTCATTCTGTCGAGTATCAATAATAATCAAGCAGTTCTTTCTTTTCTTTCTCTCTTGGCCGAAATGGTTTCTCTCATCAATCTGTTCTTAATCTCTCTATTCTTTTAGTTTCTCTTTGATCCTGTCTAAACATTCATCTCTATTCTCTTATTCTCTAAAGATTTCGTGGTATCAGAGCCTGGTTACTGATAATCTGGGTTTGTGTTCTTCGTGTTCTTCAAGTTCATAAGCAAAAAGTTTGAACCTTTCGTAGGATCCAAGGAAAGTTTGAAAGTTTGAAGCTTTCCCTCTCTTTTTCAAAGATCTTTCCGGGTTGATTCTTCACAAAGCTTCAACCTTTCTTAGATCTAAACTACGAGTGTTCTTCAGCTTCATTCAAAGTCTCAAGCTTTTCTAGATCTGGGTACTCAAAAGCAAGATGGAAGGAAGCAAGATGTTGGCGATTCCGGTTACATTGAAGGGGAGTGGAAACTATCTCCTGTGGTCAAGGCTGGTGAAGACGGCTGTTGGAAGCAAGGGTTTGTGGAGTCACATCACGGATGGACCACCTAAACCTGCTGCTGAGAAGGGAGAAGGCGAAGGAGTAACTGAGCTTGCTCTAGCTGATGAAAACAAATGGGTTCAAGAAGATATGACTGTGGTCACCGTGTTGTAAGCCTCTCTTGAGACGTCTATCCTTGAAGCTTACAGCTACTGTGAGACAGCAAAAGACCTATGGGATACTCTCCAAAAGGTCTATGGTAATACATCTAATCTGAGCCGGGTGTTTGAAGTGAAGAGGGCTATCAACACACTTGTGCAGGATGAGGTTGAGTTCACTAAGCACTTGGGAAAGTTCAGGGCTTTGTGGTCTGAACTCGAGATGCTGAGGCCGAGCACACAAGATCAAGACATCATCATGGAAAGGAAGGAGCAAGATCAGGTCTTTGGCTTGCTTCTAACCTTGAACCCGGTGTACAATGACCTGATCAAGCACATCTTCAGGTCATCTAAGCTACCATCCTTGGAGGAAGTGTGTGCCCAAATCCAGAAGGAAGAAGGTTCACACGGATTGTTTGGAGGAAGAGGGGACCTATCCTTGGCCAACAAGGCAGAGGTCACTCAAGCTAACAAGGCGATGTACAAGCCTGAGGAAAGGAGATATGGGGAGGATAGGAGGTTTGGGGGCAATTGTGATCACTGCAAGAAGCCGGGTCACAAGAGAAGTCAGTGCTGGATTCTCCATCCCCATCTCAAACCAACCAAGTTCATGAAGGAGAGGGAAGGAAGAGCTCACCTTTCAAATGAAGTAAGTGAAGCAGGTCCTTCTGGAAGTGGGTCTACTGTTCGTGAAGGAGAAGGGAAGGCTATGGCTTCTCAACACACTCCGGTCAAGAACATGGATCAAGAGCCCATAAGGAGGTCCGACATTGATGCTCTAATCAAAGCTCTTAAGGAGAATGGTAACACTCTCGGAAACACCCTTGGTTATACTCATACTGCTTGTGAAATGACTAAGACTCTTGATCAGATAGATACTCTAAAAGAACCTTATAGATCTTATGCAGTTACTAGTGTGTCAACTAAACCTTTAGTGGTTGATTCTGGTGCCTCTCATCACATGATAAGTGACACCAGACTTATAAAGAATCTAGAACCGGCTTATGGCCATGTTATGATTGCAAATGGTGATAGAGTAGCTATAAGGGGAATTGGAACCTTGAACCTGTTTGATAAAGAGTCTAGAGCTTTCTATATGCCTGAGTTTACTTCAAATCTCTTATCAGTCAAGAAATGTACTAATGATCTTCAATGCAATGTTATCTTTAGTCCTAATGATGTGAAGTTTCAGGATATTGAGAGCAGTAATTTGATTGGGAAAGG
This sequence comes from Moricandia arvensis, assembly GCA_905132765.1. Taxonomy (NCBI): domain Eukaryota; kingdom Viridiplantae; phylum Streptophyta; class Magnoliopsida; order Brassicales; family Brassicaceae; genus Moricandia; species Moricandia arvensis. The sequence continues at coordinate 23,516 of CAJHQP010006690.1, read as the reverse complement.
AGTAACCAAAGGAGATCTTTATATGCTTGAAGACATTACCTCTATTTCCAATTCGAGTTACTCATTTAGCTCTGTTTCTACTTCAAATAATGATGCATTGTGGCATGCTAGATTAGGTCATCCCCATGTTAGGGCCCTTAGTTTGATGTTACCCGGTGTCATATTTAAAAATAATGAGTGTGAGGCATGCATTTTGGGTAAACATTGTAAGACAGTCTTTAAGAAATCGAATACTATCTATGAGAAGTGTTTTGATCTTGTTCATTCTGATGTGTGGACTGCTCCTTGTTTATCTAAAGAGAATTATAAGTATTTTGTTACATTCATTGATGAAAAGTCTAAATACACCTGGGTAACACTAATTAAAACTAAAGATAGGGTGCTTGATGCATTTAAAAATTTTCAGACCTATATTGCTAACCATTATAATGTCAAGATTAAGATTTTCAGATCAGACAATGGTGGGGAATACATGAGTCATGCTTTCAAAGATCATCTAGCTCAACATGGGATCCTACATCAAACGAGCTGCCCTTACACTCCACAACAAAATGGAGTGGCTGAGAGGAAGAACAGGCACCTGATGGAAGTAGCAAGGTCGATGATGTTTCAAACCAATGTTCCAAAGAGGTTCTGGAGTGATGCTGTAATGACTGCTTGCTATCTTATCAACCGGATACCAACCAGAGTTTTAGAGGATCAGTCTCCATTTGAAGTCCTGAACAAGGTCAAGCCCTCTTTGGATCATCTAAGAGTATTTGGATGCTTGTGCTATGTTCTGGTGCCAGGAGAAATGAGGAACAAGTTGGAACCAAGGAGTACTAAAGCCATGTTCATTGGCTACTCCACAAGTCAAAAGGGATTCAAATTCTTTGATCCCTCAACAAGAAAGCTGTTAGTATCTCGGGATGTCAAGTTTCTTGAGTCAAGGGGATACTATGAAGAGAAGAGCTGGGAAGATCTTAAGGATCTAGCTCAACCATCTGATAAGGCAGCAAGTCTTAGGATGATAATGGAAGGGCTTGGAATTAATCTGACCCAAGATCAGCAAAGGGCACCTGAACCACAGGAAGCTGAAGAACCATCCCACCTTGATCATGAGGGGGAAATGAACCAGGAGTTGATGATATAGAGGGCGAGAAAACTGGAAGTCCTGATCAAGGTGTGATGGAACATGAGGAAGCAAATGAAGTTCCTGAACCAGAAGGCCAAGATGAGCATGAGGAAGCAGTTGAGGAAGTTCAAGCCCCATTAAGGAGAAGCACTAGAGTAAGAAGACATCCATCTAATTGGGTGAATACTAGGGTCTACTATAATGCCCAAGCTATTGCTCACCCTAGTCAAGCTGTCTGCTCTTTTGCCGAGTTTCCTAAGAAGCATTGTGCCTTCATCAGTAGTTTGGATGAGAGTCAGGTTCCTCGGTCTTATGAGGAAGCGATGGAGGATAAAGAATGGAAGGAGTCAGTAAGTGATGAAGCAGGTGCTATGATCAAGAATGAAACTTGGTATGAGAGTGAGCTACCAAAAGGGAAGAAGGCGGTTTCTAGTAGATGGATCTTCACCATCAAGTATCTACCAAATGGGAAGATAGAAAGGAAGAAGACCAGACTTGTTGCAAGAGGTTTCACCCAAACCTATGGAGAGGACTATGTTGACACCTTTGCTCCTGTGGCAAAGCTCCATACCATTCGGATTGTTCTCTCCATTGCAACCAACTTGGGGTGGAACCTATGGCAAATGGATGTGAAGAATGCTTTCTTGCAAGGTGAACTAGAAGAGGAAGTGTACATGTACCCTCCTCTGGATCTTGAGAGTCTAGTGAAACCAGGAAATGTTCTGAGGCTAAGAAAGGCTATCTATGGGTTGAAGCAGTCTCCAAGAGCCTGGTATCACAAGTTAAGCACTACCCTGAATGGCCGTGGCTTCATCAAATCCGAGCTTGATCACACCCTGTTCACTCTTACCTCTACAACAGGTATTATTGTCCTCCTAGTCTATGTTGATGATATCATCATAACTGGGAATGACAAGGAAGGTATTAAGGGTACTAAGGATTACCTCAAATCTGTTTTTGAAATTAAAGACTTGGGGGAAATGAAATACTTCCTTGGAATTGAGATTTGTAGATCCAAGGAAGGGTTGTTCATGTCCCAAAGGAAGTATACTCTTGATCTTTTGAAAGGTGCAGGTAAACTTGGAGGAAAAACAGCAAGGATGCCTATGGAGGATGGGTATAAGGTTCCTAGTGAGGGGGAGATAGAGGATAGCAAACCATTCCATGATGCCAAGCTTTACAGAAAGCTAGTGGGTAAGCTAATATACTTAACTATCACCCGTCCTGATATATGTTTTGCTGTGAACCAGGTAAGCCAACACATGCAAATCCCAAAGGAACACCACTGGAACATGGTGGAACGGATCCTGAGCTATCTGAATGGTTCTCCTGGCCAAGGAGTATGGATGGGATGCAACAACAACACTGAAGTGGTGGGTTACTGTGATGCGGATTGGGCTGGTGATAGAACAGATAGGAAGTCCACTACTGGCTACTGCACGTTCATTGGAGGGAACCTTGTTACATGGAAGAGCAAGAAGCAGAAGGTGGTGTCTTGCTCCAGTGCTGAAGCTGAGTACAGAGCAATGCTGAAGTTGACAAATGAACTTGTCTGGATTAAAGGCATCTTGAAGCATCTTGGTATTGAGCATTCCACTCCAATGACAATGCATTGCGACAACCAAGCTGCTATCCACATAGCCACCAACTCAGTTTTCCACGAGAGGACCAAGCACATTGAAGTTGATTGCCACAAGGTGAGGCAAATGATTGGGTTAGGGGTGATCTTACCTTGCTATACTAGGAGTGAGGATCAGCTTGCAGATGTGTTCACTAAGGTAGCAAGACAAAAGACAATGGAGTCCATCCATGGCCGGTTGGGACTCATTGATCTTACCCAACTCAGCTAATCCCCTGCTATGGGGTCTTTACTCTTTTTCCCTCATCAAGGTTTTATCCCAAAAGGGTTTTCCTTGATGAGGTTTTTAATGAGGAAGACCTCATAGCCTTCCAAGCTCGACTTGTTCCACATGGTCAAGCTTGAGGGGGAGTGTTGAGTTGAGGAGTTCTGATAAGTTAGAATGGTGTAGGAGCTTTGGGTTAAGAAGTATAAAGAGAAGAGAAAGGATTGGAGAAGTTTGGTGTCGACCATGTCCGTACAGGCCGTACACGCCGTACAGGCCGTACAGGCCGTACAGGCCGTACAGATTATGGTCGACCCAAATACTCGACCAAAAAGGGTGAAAGATGATCCGGGTAAATCAAAGAGTAACCAGAGAAGCTTACCGTGCCTTACCTTGATCTATCCGGTAAAAAGCAGTCTGGATAAGGTGTGTACAGGCTGTAAAGGGATCAGCATCTTGTCAAAGATGCTGATGCTCTTCTTGTGGCTCCCCTTGGTCGAACGTTGGAAGAGAGGCGCGCCTAATGCTTCTGTCCACACATTTGCTCTTCCTTTTGTTTCTGAAAACCCTTGTAGCTCTCCTATATATTCATTCTGTCGAGTATCAATAATAATCAAGCAGTTCTTTCTTTTCTTTCTCTCTTGGCCGAAATGGTTTCTCTCATCAATCTGTTCTTAATCTCTCTATTCTTTTAGTTTCTCTTTGATTCTGTCTAAACATTCATCTCTATTCTCTTATTCTCTAAAGATTTCAAACTCTTCACATCATAATAACCTTTAGTCTCCACAAACTTCACATCTCTTGATATTAGAACTCTTCTTGCCACTGGATCATAACACTTATAACCCTTTTGTGTTGGAGAGTATCCAATGAACATAGCTTTTGAGCTTTTGGCATCTAACTTGCTCCTCTGTTCCCCTGGTATCAACACAAAGCAGAGGCATCCAAATACACGCAGATGATCCAAAGAGGGCTTGTTGTTGTTTAGTACCTCAAATGGAGACAAATCATTAAGAATCTTAGTGGGAATCCTGTTGATCAGATAACAAGCAGCCATCACAGCATCACTCCAAAACCTCTTTGGAACATTAGTATGGAACATCATTGACCTTGCCACTTCCATCAAATGTCTATTCTTCCTCTCAGCTACTCCATTTTGTTGTGGAGTATAAGTACAGCTTGTCTGATGTATGATCCCATGCTGAGCTAGACACTGCTTGAAGCCTTGACTTGTATACTCTCCACCATTATCTGACCTAAGAATCTTGATTTTGGCACTGAAATGGTTGGAGACATGGGTCTGGAAATTCTTGAAAGCTTCAAGCACTCTGTCTTTAGACTGGATCAGTGTCACCCAAGTGTACTTAGACTTCTCATCAATAAAAGTCACAAAGTACTTGTGATTCTCTCTAGACAGACAAGGAGCAGTCCAGACATCAGAATGAACAAGGTCAAAGCACTTCTCATAGATTGTACTTGACCTTGGAAAGACTGCCCTACAGTGCTTCCCCAAGATACATTCTTCACATCCATCATTTTCAAACACCACACCAGGAAGCATTAGGCTTAGAGCTCTAGCGTGAGGATGTCCCAACCTGGCATGCCATGTAGTGCCATCAACTCCCAGAGAAGTACTGATCATGCAGATAGAAGAAGATGGTTCTGTTCTTTTGAGATGATAGAGTTCATCATGACTGTGTCCTCTTCCAATCACCTGCCCTGTCTTTAGGTCTTGAAACTCAACATCATCAGGTCTAAATAGCACTTGACAACTCAAATCAACTGTAGCCTTCCTTACTGATAGCAAGTTAGAAGTAAACTGAGGCATATATAAGGCAGATGATTCTCTATCAAACAACCTAAGGTTCCCTATCCCTTCTATCTTAACCTTATCTCCATTGGCTAGCTTTACATCACTAATTACATTCCCTGAGGCTGGCTTTACATCACTAATCAGATTCCTATCACTAATCATATGGTGACTAGCTCCTGAATCTATGACAGGTTTAGAGTTTGTACCTGCCTTCTTAGCTGAGATGATGGCCTTGGCAGCTCTAATGAAGTCATTCAGATCACTCCTGGTCACTGAGTCATCAGTTCTGGTAGCACCAGCTGCACTTCTCCACGCTCCTTCTCCATTTGAATCACTACTGAAGGCAGAATACATGGTCTTTCCTTCAAGTGTCTGAGGTTCAATCTGCTTGAGTAAATTCCTGGCCATCCTAATACCCATCTTCTTTTGTTTCAAAATATTTCTTCTATGTTGTTTCTTAGTCCTCTTGTACTCATGAAACAACACAACTTTCCCATTATTGCTTAGCGTGTTCTTTGTAGGATGATCTGACTTCATTTCCTACTCAAAGAGTGTGTGAGTAGCTTGTTCTTGCTGGATAAGCGCACACACACCTTCTACACTTGGGAGCCTGTCTTCTCTAAGAAAATGCTTGATCAGCTGACTGTATGATGGATTTAGAGTGAGTAGCAAACTAAAGACCACATCATGTTCTTGCCTTTCTCTTAAGACTTCAGGATCACTAGAACTTGGTCTTAGCATGTTATGCTCTGACCATAAACTTCTAAATTTTCCAAGATGCTGGTTGAACTCTCCTTCACCTTGTCTCAGGTTGTTGATCTCTTTCTTGATTTCAAACACCCTGCTCAGATTAGACATGTTGCCATACACCTTCCTAAGTGTATCCCACAACTCTTTGGAGCTCTCACAGTAGGAGTAAGCTTCTAGGATTGAAGCTTCAAGGCTGTTCTGAATGATAGACAACACCATGAGGTCCTCCTGACCCCATTTGTCCTCGCCAGCCAACACCACTTCAGTACCATCCTCTCCTAGGATGGTCTTCTTTGATGGTTTGTCTTCTGTCACATAGGACCAGAGACCTCGTCCTCCCAAGGCTGTCTTGACAACCCTTGACCATAAAAGATAGTTAGCTCCCTTGAGAGTAACTGGAATGTTTACTTTGATATTTTCCATTTTTGGCAATTTCTGGATCTGGAAATGAAGAACAGCTGAAGAACAACATGAACTTTGCCAAAAATAGAAAAGAAAACTCAGAGATTTGCGGAAGTTAAGTAAAAGAATGAAGAAGAATAGGTCTCAAGAGCATAAGTGCTCTGATACCATGTGAGAATAAGAGATTTAGAGAGAGTTTACTTGCTGAAACTGAAGAACATGAAGAACAAGAGAGAGAGAGAAGAGATTTCGAAATGTAAAGAGAGAGAAGGAGAGAAATGATTTACTTAGATTAATTCTGGTTCTGAGTACATGCTTAATATAGAGACACAAGTTGACAAGATAAAAATAATAAACAAATGGTAGAGAAAGAGACAAACAGGCTCAGACAGTCTTGGGACAGTGACAGCTCCTAAACCTCTCTCCTTTTTAGCAAAGCATGTGATTCTTCTTTGGCCTTGAGCTCCAACGGTTCCCTTCATTATTTTAATGATTCCAGACCCTAATAAGACTTCCCACGAGATATTTATGCAAGGCAACCTCGTGAGAGACTTGTACTCCAAGGTAGGTTTTGGGCAGACTATCTTGATTGGTCCAGAATGGTTCTCTTGATCTCTTCCTCTTGTTCTTGTCTTCATGTCTACATTTATTCTTCATCTCAACAGCTTCTTCCTTTCCAACGGTTGGATAAGTTTACCATGCCGCAGAATCACCTTGAGTCCCTTTGGTTTCACCCGGAAGGTAAAAACTGGACGAATGCTTTTGGTCGACCTTGTACGGCCTGTACGGCCTGTACGGCCTTGTACGGCCTTGTACGGCCTTGTACGGACAAGGTCGACCCAAACCATTCTTCTCTCTTCTTTCTAATCAACCCCAAGATAGATGCCTTAACTTAACAAATTCTTCTCAGCATATAAACTTTTTCCTTCCATAAACTTCACATCTCTAGATACAAGAACTCTTCTTGTTTCAGGATTGTAGCACTTGTATCCTTTCTGCGTAGTGGAGTATCCAATGAACATCCACTTCATGCTCTTTTCCTCTAGCTTATTTCTTTGTTCTCCTGGTATCAACACAAAACAAACGCATCCAAACACTCTGAGGTGATGAATGGATTGTCTGGTTTGGTTCAAAACTTCATAAGGAGACACATTCTTCAACACCTTGGTAGGAATCCGGTTGATGAGATAGCATGCTGTCACCACAGTATCACTCCAAAACCTTTTAGGAACATTGGCATGAAACATCATTGATCTAGCCACCTCAATGAGATGCCTATTCTTTCTTTCAGCCTCTCCATTTTGCTGAGGAGTATAAGGACAGCTTGTCTGGTGGACTATGCCATGTTTTGCTAGATGATTCTTGAATGCATGGCTTGTATACTCTCCTCCATTGTCAGTACCTTCACATTAGCTTTAAAAGGGGTTAGTGACATAGGATTGAAAGTTCATAAATGCATCTAACACACGATCCTTGGAGGGCAGCAAGGTAATCCAAGTGTGTTTTGATTTTTCATCTATAAAGGTGACAAAATACTTATGGTTATCCCTAGACACACATGGAGAGGTCCAAACATCAGAGTGAACTAAGTCAAAACATTTTTCATAGATAGTAACTGATGTTGGAAATACAGATTTGCAATGCTTTCCTAAGATGCATGCTTCACATTCCAAGTGGCTAAATGACATGTCAGGCAGTATAAGTTCTAATGCACGAGAGTGTGGATGTCCTAGTCTAGCATGCCAAGTATTGCTATCACAAAGATTAGTGTTGGTCATGCATAAAGGAGTAGAGATAGAGGGATAAGAAGGCTTAGTCTTTTGGAGATGGTATAAACCATCTTTGCTGTTTCCTTCTCCAATCACCTTCCCTGTCTTAAGGTCCTGAAACTCAACATCATTAGGCCTAAAAACCACCTGACAATTCAGGTCAACCGTGGCCTTCTTTACTGAAAGTAAGTTAGAGGCAAAACCAGGCATATAGAAGGCAGTGGATTCTCTATCAAACAACTTAAGGTTCCCTATTCCTTCTATCTTCACCTTATCTCCATTGGCTATTATTACATTCCCTAAGGCAGGCCTAACATCACTAATAAGATTCCTATCACTAATCATATGATGACTAGCTCCAGAATCTATTATAATTGGCTTAGAGATTGGGAAATGAGTACCAGACTTCTTGGAGGAGATAATGGCTTTTGCTGCTCGGATTAGTGGCTCTATACCACTCATCCTGATGGGACCATCATTAATCACAACCTTGTTCCAATTGTTTCCTCCATTAGATTCACACAATAAGGCAGATACATGGACTTTCCCTCCAAGACTTCTTTCTCAGCTTCCTTTAGCTTCTTGGTGTCAGGTTGGTTTGTGAATTTGGTTCTTTTATTAGCTAGCTTCTGCTTGCCTCTATTGAGTCCATAAACCAACCACGTCCTATTTTTCTTCTTCTTCATATCCTTTCCATGATGAACTGGTTTTTCTTCTTCCTTGAAGAGTTTGTGTGCTCCTTGCTCTCTTTGGACAAGAGAACACACTTCCTCTAGGTTTGAAAGCTTGACCTCTCTTAGGATATGCTTTATAAGATGGTTTTAGGATGGATTGAGGTTAAGGAGTAGACTGAAAACCTTGTCTTGCTCATATCTTTCCCTTATGACCTCTGGATCTAAGAAGAAAGGTCAAAGCACATCAAGCTCTGCCCACAGGCTTCTGAACTTGCCAAAATATTGATTGAACTCCACTTCTTTCTTGCTCAGGTTGTTGATAATCCTCTTGACTTCAAACACACGGCTCAGATTTGAGAGATTCCCATACACAGTTTTAAGACTCTCCCATAGATTTTGGCGGTTTCCAGATGTGAATAAGCCTCCAAAATCGATTCTGAGAGAGAGTTGTGGATGATATCAAGTGCTTGCTGGTCTTCTCTGACCCACTTGTCTTCATCCATCAGACCAGGCGCCTGACTATCCTCTTGACTCATCATCTTTGAAGATTCAGCCTTCATGATGTGGCTGTCCCAAAGTCCATGACTTCCCAAGATAACTCTGGCCACTCTTGACCATACCAAGTAGTTAGAACCCTCAAGTGTTACTGGAATAAGACTTCTTTTCTTCATTTCCATGGCTGGATTTCTTTTACCCAGTCGTTAAAGCTATTGTCCAGTGGGTAAAGATACAGAACACATAAATTTTAAAACAAGTACCAGAATGTGATTTGTGGATGGAAATGGAGAAAGTGAAATAGTAAAACGAGAGACAAGGAGTTGAGGGACTTAGATGCTCTGAGATTGAAGAACACAGAGAATTTTGGAAAAAAAAACAGAGTAGAACAGAGTAAGAACAGAGTAAAACAGAGCAAAACCAGAACAAAAAAAAACAGAGAGACAAGAGAGTAGATTTGCGGAATATAAAGAAGGTTAGGAGCTTAATGCTCTGATACCATGTTAGAATTATGAAATTATGACGAGAATAGAAAGAATGGTCGAGTTTGGTTAAGAATGAGTGAAGAACAAGAGAGATGAACTCAAGAACACATTTCTGGACAAAATAAAGAGAGAGAGAGATTGTAGAGAGAAAAGGGAGATTCTCACTCCTTTGACTAATTGTGCTGCTTGCTTACAATTAAATAGAGAGTCCAGAGAGATATCAGAGACAGTGACACAAAGAATAAACAAAAGAGAAACTATAAACTAATCTGCTTCTGCCCAATGTGAAAGTGACATCTCCTAACACTCTTCTCCCTTAACCAGAACATGTGACTTTGTCCATTTCCAGATTCAAACTCAGTCAAACAGATCCCCAACGGTCTTCTTTCTCTCTGGTGGTCAAGGTGCACGAGTTCCCTATCTTGCCTTGCCTTCCAAGGCAGGTTAGGTCAAGGTAAATACCTTACACAACAAGACTGTACGGAATAGCTTCAACTTCAAGTAACTGGCAAATTTCTTCTCTTTGTTTCTTCTGACCAGTGTCTCTTCTTCTTATTGGTTCTTCCTCTCAATACAATATGAACTTTGCCAAAAATAGAAAAGAAAACTCAGAGATTTGCGGAAGTTAAGTAAAAGAATGAAGAAGAATAGGTCTCAAGAGCATAAGTGCTCTGATACCATGTGAGAATAAGAGATTTAGAGAGAGTTTACTTGCTGAAACTGAAGAACATGAAGAACAAGAGAGAGAGAGAAGAGATTTCGAAATGTAAAGAGAGAGAAGGAGAGAAATGATTTACTTAGATTAATTCTGGTTCTGAGTACATGCTTAATATAGAGACACAAGTTGACAAGATAAAAATAATAAACAAATGGTAGAGAAAGAGACAAACAGGCTCAGACAGTCTTGGGACAGTGACAGCTCCTAAACCTCTCTCCTCCTTAGCAAAGCATGTGATTCTTCTTTGGCCTTGAGCTCCAACGGTTCCCTTCATTATTTTAATGATTCCAGACCCTAATAAGACTTCCCACGAGATATTTATGCAAGGCAACCTCGTGAGAGACTTGTACTCCAAGGTAGGTTTTGGGCAGACTATCTTGATTGGTCCAGAATGGTTCTCTTGATCTCTTCCTCTTGTTCTTGTCTTCATGTCTACATTTATTCTTCATCTCAACAGCTTCTTCCTTTCCAACGGTTGGATAAGTTTACCATGCCGCAGAATCACCTTGAGTCCCTTTGGTTTCACCCGGAAGGTAAAAACTGGACGAATGCTTTTGGTCGACCTTGTACGGCCTGTACGGCCTGTACGGCCTTGTACGGCCTTGTACGGCCTTGTACGGACAAGGTCGACCCAAACCATTCTTCTCTCTTCTTTCTAATCAACCCCAAGATAGATGCCTTAACTTAACAAATTCTTCTCAGCATATAAACTTTTTCCTTCCATAAACTTCACATCTCTAGATACAAGAACTCTTCTTGTTTCAGGATTGTAGCACTTGTATCCTTTCTGCGTAGTGGAGTATCCAATGAACATCCACTTCATGCTCTTTTCCTCTAGCTTATTTCTTTGTTCTCCTGGTATCAACACAAAACAAACGCATCCAAACACTCTGAGGTGATGAATGGATTGTCTGGTTTGGTTCAAAACTTCATAAGGAGACACATTCTTCAACACCTTGGTAGGAATCCGGTTGATGAGATAGCATGCTGTCACCACAGTATCACTCCAAAACCTTTTAGGAACATTGGCATGAAACATCATTGATCTAGCCACCTCCATGAGATGCCTATTCTTTCTTTCAGCCTCTCCATTTTGCTGAGGAGTATAAGGACAGCTTGTCTGGTGGACTATGCCATGTTTTGCTAGATGATTCTTGAATGCATGGCTTGTATACTCTCCTCCATTGTCAGTACCTTCACATTAGCTTTAAAAGGGGTTAGTGACATAGGATTGAAAGTTCATAAATGCATCTAACACACGATCCTTGGAGGGCAGCAAGGTAATCCAAGTGTGTTTTGATTTTTCATCTATAAAGGTGACAAAATACTTATGGTTATCCCTAGACACACATGGAGAGGTCCAAACATCAGAGTGAACTAAGTCAAAACATTTTTCATAGATAGTAACTGATGTTGGAAATACAGATTTGCAATGCTTTCCTAAGATGCATGCTTCACATTCCAAGTGGCTAAATGACATGTCAGGCAGTATAAGTTCTAATGCACGAGAGTGTGGATGTCCTAGTCTAGCATGCCAAGTATTGCTATCACAAAGATTAGTGTTGGTCATGCATAAAGGAGTAGAGATAGAGGGATAAGAAGGCTTAGTCTTTTGGAGATGGTATAAACCATCTTTGCTGTTTCCTTCTCCAATCACCTTCCCTGTCTTAAGGTCCTGAAACTCAACATCATTAGGCCTAAAAACCACCTGACAATTCAGGTCAACCGTGGCCTTCTTTACTGAAAGTAAGTTAGAGGCAAAACCAGGCATATAGAAGGCAGTGGATTCTCTATCAAACAACTTAAGGTTCCCTATTCCTTCTATCTTCACCTTATCTCCATTGGCTATTATTACATTCCCTAAGGCAGGCCTAACATCACTAATAAGATTCCTATCACTAATCATATGATGACTAGCTCCAGAATCTATTATAATTGGCTTAGAGATTGGGAAATGAGTACCAGACTTCTTGGAGGAGATAATGGCTTTTGCTGCTCGGATTAGTGGCTCTATACCACTCATCCTGATGGGACCATCATTAATCACAACCTTGTTCCAATTGTTTCCTCCATTAGATTCACACAATAAGGCAGATACATGGACTTTCCCTCCAAGACTTCTTTCTCAGCTTCCTTTAGCTTCTTGGTGTCAGGTTGGTTTGTGAATTTGGTTCTTTTATTAGCTAGCTTCTGCTTGCCTCTATTGAGTCCATAAACCAACCACGTCCTATTTTTCTTCTTCTTCATATCCTTTCCATGATGAACTGGTTTTTCTTCTTCCTTGAAGAGTTTGTGTGCTCCTTGCTCTCTTTGGACAAGAGAACACACTTCCTCTAGGTTTGAAAGCTTGACCTCTCTTAGGATATGCTTTATAAGATGGTTTTAGGATGGATTGAGGTTAAGGAGTAGACTGAAAACCTTGTCTTGCTCATATCTTTCCCTTATGACCTCTGGATCTAAGAAGAAAGGTCAAAGCACATCAAGCTCTGCCCACAGGCTTCTGAACTTGCCAAAATATTGATTGAACTCCACTTCTTTCTTGCTCAGGTTGTTGATAATCCTCTTGACTTCAAACACACGGCTCAGATTTGAGAGATTCCCATACACAGTTTTAAGACTCTCCCATAGATTTTGGCGGTTTCCAGATGTGAATAAGCCTCCAAAATCGATTCTGAGAGAGAGTTGTGGATGATATCAAGTGCTTGCTGGTCTTCTCTGACCCACTTGTCTTCATCCATCAGACCAGGCGCCTGACTATCCTCTTGACTCATCATCTTTGAAGATTCAGCCTTCATGATGTGGCTGTCCCAAAGTCCATGACTTCCCAAGATAACTCTGGCCACTCTTGACCATACCAAGTAGTTAGAACCCTCAAGTGTTACTGGAATAAGACTTCTTTTCTTCATTTCCATGGCTGGATTTCTTTTACCCAGTCGTTAAAGCTATTGTCCAGTGGGTAAAGATACAGAACACATAAATTTTAAAACAAGTACCAGAATGTGATTTGTGGATGGAAATGGAGAAAGTGAAATAGTAAAACGAGAGACAAGGAGTTGAGGGACTTAGATGCTCTGAGATTGAAGAACACAGAGAATTTTGGAAAAAAAAACAGAGTAGAACAGAGTAAGAACAGAGTAAAACAGAGCAAAACCAGAACAAAAAAAAACAGAGAGACAAGAGAGTAGATTTGCGGAATATAAAGAAGGTTAGGAGCTTAATGCTCTGATACCATGTTAGAATTATGAAATTATGACGAGAATAGAAAGAATGGTCGAGTTTGGTTAAGAATGAGTGAAGAACAAGAGAGATGAACTCAAGAACACATTTCTGGACAAAATAAAGAGAGAGAGAGATTGTAGAGAGAAAAGGGAGATTCTCACTCCTTTGACTAATTGTGCTGCTTGCTTACAATTAAATAGAGAGTCCAGAGAGATATCAGAGACAGTGACACAAAGAATAAACAAAAGAGAAACTATAAACTAATCTGCTTCTGCCCAATGTGAAAGTGACATCTCCTAACACTCTTCTCCCTTAACCAGAACATGTGACTTTGTCCATTTCCAGATTCAAACTCAGTCAAACAGATCCCCAACGGTCTTCTTTCTCTCTGGTGGTCAAGGTGCACGAGTTCCCTATCTTGCCTTGCCTTCCAAGGCAGGTTAGGTCAAGGTAAATACCTTACACAACAAGACTGTACGGAATAGCTTCAACTTCAAGTAACTGGCAAATTTCTTCTCTTTGTTTCTTCTGACCAGTGTCTCTTCTTCTTATTGGTTCTTCCTCTCAATACAATTAAGCTTGCTCGGCAAGGTAAAAGGAAAAAGGATGTGCGGCTAGGTCTAAAAATCTAGGGCTTCCGCCTATCAACCAAAAAAAGGAAATTCTCTTAAACCTTGTCTAAACTTTATGATTTTTGAGCAGACCTAAACAACTTAGATCTTCTTCTTGTTCAAGTTGATAGAGGTTTATTGCGGATGAAACAGAAAAAGTTAAGAGAGAAAGAAGACTTCCCTAACCAAAGTTGCTCTGATACCACTTGATGCGCCCCTAGGATGCTCTTTGGTTGATTGGGAGGATAGATCTGATGTGATCATGGACCAGCCAACTAATGGAGATTATGAGCTGATGGACAAACCAATTGATCATGATGCCTTGTCCATTCTAGAAGGGCCTATGACTCGTTCCAGATCAAAGAAACTCAAGGAAGCTATTGGAGGATTACGTAAGATGTCATTTATACAAGAAGATTGTCTTGGCCGAAGCTTGATCAACCAAGACACACTCACCATCATTCAAGCTACTCTTTTATCAAGCTGATCATCAACTAGGCAAGCAACATAAGTTTGCTCTTTTTCCCTACATTTGCTTTTTTCCCAATGGGTTTTCTAAAGTTAGGTTTTTAACGAGGCCTTAGTTTGCTTCATAAATCACCTAGTTGATGTATCTTAGTATATGCATGATATATGCATATTAGGACCGACCACATTTCTATCTTAGGATAAGTTTTAAACTATGGTTTTTATTTCATTAAGTTCTCGAAACCTAAAGGAGCATGTTCCTCGGTTTCTATTTAAACTCTTGTAAACCTTCATTCTAAGGCACGCAGTCTTTTATCTTTAACCTTTTGTATTCTCTCTTTCTCTCTGAACTTTGTCGAGTGCAAGAGCTTGCTGGTGAGTCATATCCGGCGACTAAGGGTTCTAGTTTGGTGTGTCATATCCAATCTAGTGCCTAGGAGTATTAAGGAGATCATCCACACCTCTTTGTGCCACCAATCGATCCACAAACCTTGGTAAACTTGAGTCTTTGATTCGTTTACGCAAGGATCTATCCCAGACAATCCAGAGAAACATTCTAGGAAGTGTTAAGTGGTATCAGAGCATCTCTGTAAGGGGAGTTCTCGTTATCCTTTCTGTTTTCAATCCGATCTTTTCATAGTCTCTTAGTTTTTGATCGATTTGTGCTTTGTGTTGAGTATAACGAGTAATCTGATCTTGTTCTTGTGTTTATCGATTGATCTTTTCATCCTTGTGAGTTCTATTGACAAATCTGTTCGTTTGATTGATAAAACTGAGAAATCTAAAAGTGTGTTCATCGATTCAATCTGTGATCGGTTCATCTACTCTGTTGTTGTGATTAATCATTGTTCTCTGATCTGAAAATCAATTGATCTATTCTTATACTTGTTCTAAATCGATTGATCTTTGTTTATTTCGTGGAAAGTTGATTGATTTACAAGTCTAGATCACGGATTTTTGAAAACCTTTTCGAATACTTGTTGTTTACATTACAAGTTTGTGATCCCGAAATTGAAAAGTTTGCTTGTGTTTTGATCCATTCTGTTGATTCGTAGATCATCAAACTGTATTAGAACCGTAGTAGATTGTGTCTTTGATAAGTTTTCTGATCTTTGTTTGATCAAAATCCTTTGGAATATCGATTTGAATCCGTTACTTGTTGATCAAGTTTCTGTTTCGAAAATTCTTGTTCAGGGAAACTTGTTTCCTTTTGTCATTTTGATTTGAACTCTTTATTGGTTGAGTGTTTGGTTTGTTCCAGGAACAATGGGGAATGAATCAGATGAGGAAGCCACACTAATGAGAAGGAATAAGCTGTTGATGGAGGCCATGACCCAACAACTCAATCAGACTATGATCTCAACCATGGGAGACTTGATGAAGGCTAACATGAAGGAGTTGCGAGATGAACTTATGCAAGAGATCAGACAAACTACTGGTAAAGGCACTAGCAATGAGCCTAGAAGGGAAAGGGCACACTCCACACGTCAATAACACGCTGGTTCACAAGAGAATGACAACTACTATGAACGCTATCATAGTTCGGCTTCAAGAGATAGTAGGAGAAGGCAGAGGCGTGATCATGATGGTAGGAGGAACCAAAAGGATGAGTTTGCTGGACTAAAACTGAAGATACCCCCTTTCCATGCAAGGCTGATCCGGATGCTTGTTTGGAATGGGAGAAGAAGATAGACTTGGTCTTTGATTGTCAGCAGTACACTCAAGCTCAAAAGATATAACTAGCAGCCACTGAGTTCTATGATTATGCTTTGAGCTGGTGGGATCAGTTGGTAATCACTAGGAGACGAAACCAGGAGAATCCAGTTGAATCATGGCATGAGATGAAATCAATCATGCGCAAAAGGTTTGTCCCAAGTCATTATCACCGTGATCTACATCAGAAACTAAGGAAGTTCACTCAAGGATCACGTACCGTAGAAGAGTACTTTCAAGAGATGGAGCTACTGATGTTGAGAGCAAACCTTTCTGGAGATAGAGAAGCCACTATGTCACGGTTTCTAGGAGGACTCAACCGAGAGATCCAATACAACGTTGAAATGCAACACTATGTTGAGCTAGAAGAGATGTTGCACAAAGTTATACTTGTGGAACAACAACTCAAGAGGAAGGGACACTGTCGTTCCATCTATGGAGCCTCAAGGTATCTAACATCTAAAGAGGAGAAGCCAGCCTACACTAAGGAGAATACGCCATATCCTAAAGAAGAAACAAAACCAAGTGCCAGCTTTGGGAAAGATAAAGGAAAGACCGAAGCTACCAGTTCAAGAGCTAGGGACGTCAAGTGCTTCAAATGGCAAGGAAGAGGGCACTATGCCAATGAATGCACCAAAAAACGCA
The DNA here is from genome assembly GCA_905132765.1 of Moricandia arvensis. Classification (NCBI taxonomy): domain Eukaryota; kingdom Viridiplantae; phylum Streptophyta; class Magnoliopsida; order Brassicales; family Brassicaceae; genus Moricandia; species Moricandia arvensis. Next base: position 6,796 of record CAJHQP010006690.1, on the reverse strand, counting down.
TCATGATCTTATTGGAGAATGGAGAGTATGAGTCTGAGGACTATAGGTCCGAATATGATCATGAGGAGTCTGAGGAAGAATATGAGGAAGAACTAGTAAAAGGAAGATTGTTGGTGGCTAGGAGACTCTTGAACCTACAAACCAAGACTGAGGAACTTGAGCAACGTGAAAACCTTTTCTATATGAGGTGTTTGGTGCAAGGAAAGATTTGTAGTCTCATTGTGGATGGTGGAAGCTGTGTTAATGTTGCTAGTGAAATAATGGTAAAGAAGTTGGGACTGAAAGTTCAAAGGCATCCAAAACCATACCGGCTACAATGGCTCAATGAGGAAGGAGAGATGAAGGTTTCCAGTCAAGTGATGGTACCCCTAACCATTGGAAGATATGAGGATGAAGTCCTGTGTGATATGTTACCAATGGAAGCAAGTCACATCCTCCTTGGACGGTCTTGGCAATCAGATAGGCGTGTGGTACATGATGGCTATACAAACAAGCATTCCTTTGAGTTCAAAGGAAGGAAAACTACCTTGGTACCTCTAACTCCTAAGGAGGTTCAACAAGATAGACTTCAGATACAAAAGAAGAAAGAAATCGACCTCAAACCAGACCAAAGCAAGCAGCATAACTTCTATGCCAAACAGGGAGAAATCAAAAGAACTCTCTATTCACAAACTCCTGTTTTATTGCTTGTTTTTAAAGAATCTCTACTAACACTTACTGATCTACCACCGGCATACCCGAGTGAACTTGTCTCTTTTTTACAGGATTATGATGATGTCTTTCCAGAAGACAGTCCCATAGGTCTTCCACCAGTGAGAAGAATTGAGCACCAAATTGATTTTGTTCCTGGATCAACACTCCCAAACCGTCCAGCCTACAGAACTAATCCAGTTGAGTCTAAATGAAGAAAACCTCCCAAGGAATACACTCTGAAATTGGTAAAGGGATAAGCCTTGCTGCTATGAAACCGTGAAGCTTCAAAGACAAGGGGTGTGGAGTGAATGGTCACACGAAGGATGCGGAAGGCCTTCGATATTCCAACTCAATGCCGTAGGATATGACGCACTTAGACGACACTGAGGTTGACCCTCTGGATATGACGCACCAGAACGGATCAGTTTGATCCCTTGGATATGACACACCAAGATAGATCGAAAAGTTCCCGAAGGAACAAAACTGAGAAATACTCTAAAGGTTTCCAAAAATAAAAATCTAGTCTGATTTATTTCAAAGGATATTACAACTTATTATAAGAGATTAAACTTGCTAACAAAGCTAGAAATTGTTGGAATTCATGAGTGTTTGTCTCATGTCAAGAGAGTATTCAGTTAACTTGTAACTGAATCCTCTTCAACCATACAACAGGAACTCACCATTCAAGATCAGAGACAACCAACTTGTGGTTGAATCCTCATACACAGCTTACTATATAACCAAGAATCCTAGAGAGTAAACTGGTTATATGAAGCAGAAACTCTCTAGTATGAATCTATCCTTGAGAAGTAGCACAACACTTAGAGTTTGTGTACTTAGATGAATGGGATTAAGAATCAGTAAGCTAGAGTTTAAGACAATAGATAAAGAAGAATTTAGAGTGAGTTTGACAAGTATTAGGCTGCCTTAAGAGAGAAAGAGCTAAGGCAGCCTCTAAACCATAATACTTAAATCCTTACATTGTGAATATTGTTTAGACACAAGCAAGGGAGAGAGAGACACGAATTTAGAGAGAGAAACTTGTATTGATTCTGGTTAATGTTACAAGAGAGGGTGAAGGTCTTTAAATAGACAATCACTTACAATAAACAATTACTAAAACAAGGAAATATAAACAAATAATTCTGTAGGGATGAGAAGAGGCCAAAGGGGATACATCCAAGGGGAGGCACGTCCAGAGGAGGAGAAAGGGACAGGAGAGAGATAGTGACCAGGTCTGATGAGTGAAAGTGACAGGCCAGCAACAACTCTCTCCTTAAGCTTAACATGTGACTTTCTTCCATATTTGAATTTGAATCTGGTCAAACCCTCTACCAACGGTTTCCTTAGCTTCTGGAGACCCTCAGCTCGTGTTCCCATCAGTACCTTGCCTCCCAAGGCAAGTTAGGTCATAGTATATTGCTTGTGATCCAAGTCTGTACAAACAGAACCACTGGCTTCTCTTGATGAACTTATCCTTGGATCATCAACCATCTTCTTCTTCTGGTCATCCCTTTATTTATTTCAACACTCCCCCTCAAGCTTGACCATAGGAGATCCTTGGACAAGCTTGGAACTGACAGCACTTGCCTCATTAAAAACCTAAGTGTGGAAAACCTCTTGGGATAAAACCATCACTTGGGGAAAAGAGTGCAACTACCCTCAGCTTAGGGATTGGCCAGTGAGTCTAAGATTATTTTCATGGACTCCTTAGACTCTGGATCGTGGCCTTTGTTCAATGGCAAGCAGGCACCAATGCCTTCCTTGCTTCACACTTTTCACGCCTTTGAGCTTCTTATTGTGGTCAGAGCTTGTCTCCCCCTTTCTTTTGGCTTCTTGCCTTCGTCATGGGTTGAGTCCAAGTCTGCCTTGTTCATGAGCTCAATAGGTACCTGATTCAAACAATGCACAAACACATGCATCAATTCTCAAGGGAGAAACCTATCAATCATAAGAATGAGTATAGATTTAGGTACTTCCCTTGCATAAGTTTCTGAAGAATGGACATTGGCTTCTCATTTTAAGACCCCTCCTCAAGCTTGACCTGAGAATGAGAGTATGTGGTCAAGCTTGGAAGATGAGAGTCAGTGATGATCACCAATGCCTTGAGACCACAGCCCTCTTGGCTTGAATTGCCACAGCCCTCTTGCCTTGAATTGTGGCCTTTTCTCTTGAGTGTACATCCTGTCACCCTCTTGGCACCAGGTAAGTCACTTCTAAGAAATCTCTCCACTGCTCCATTCGTCCTCTCAACCATATTGGAAGTTAATGGACACAATCAGTGTCCAAAGTGTTGATGGGCAGTGGGCAATCTCTATGGTCAGGAATATACATCATGTGTAGGCTCTGAACAACATGGGCAACCTGTGAAACAAATAGCTAGACACAGGCATCAGTAGACAAACAAGAGACCAGAACATGGGTTTTCACCAAGTCTGATCTTTAAAACACATTTAGAACAAGTACAGCAAGCAATGGACAAATATCTTCATGATTCTATCCCAGAAACACTCTCTGAATCCTAATCATCAAGACTAAGCATTCAGGCAACAAGACAATTAATTTTCCTAAGGGCAGAAGTAAGAAATTTTTTTCAACACAGTTTAACACCCTTAGGCAGATTCTAAACAAGATTGTGAGAATAGAGATTTAAGTAACCAGAGAGTATAAGTAACCAAAGTATAAGTAGAGATTAGAGAATGATGTAACCAGAGTATTAGTAGCCAGAGAATGGAAGAATGATGGAGAATAAGTAACCTGGAGAATTAGAGAATGAGAGAATAGAGAATATAGAATAGAGAATTGCTCAAGAGTTCTAATGGACTGAGTTTTGCTCTGTTTTCTTGAGTTTTGCGGAAGCATAAACAGCCAGGAGCATCCAATACTCATTAAGAGTTTGGTGCTTTATTAGCTGAAACACAATGGACCATTGAACAATTAATTTGCTCACTGATCTTAGACATGTGCCACTGGAATAAGTCATGAACAGATGTTTTCCAGGGCTTGCAACAAAAGAACCAACAGAATAACACATGAACAAGTGTTTTCTGTGGCTTAGACAACAATGAATCCAATGGATCAAAACAGTTTGTCCACTGGTCAAAGAGATGCTCCATTAAGAGAAAACTATTATCCAATGGATAAAGCATAATGGTGAAGCATTTTTGAAATCTTTCTCTTCCTCAAGCTTGATTCAAGATACTAACAAGTACTGACCAAGCTAACACAATATCAGAGTGGGAGAGAAAGGATTTATCTAAACAAAACAGAGATAAAAGAGGTGAGTTTATTCCCAAAGAAGAGCAACAAAGCTCTGATACCATGTTGGAATTCATGAGTGTTTGTCTCATGTCAAGAGAGTATTCAGTTAACTTGTAACTGAATCCTCTTCAACCATACAACAGGAACTCACCATTCAAGATCAGAGACAACCAACTTGTGGTTGAATCCTCATACACAGCTTACTATATAACCAAGAATCCTAGAGAGTAAACTGGTTATATGAAGCAGAAACTCTCTAGTATGAATCTATCCTTGAGAAGTAGCACAACACTTAGAGTTTGTGTACTTAGATGAATGGGATTAAGAATCAGTAAGCTAGAGTTTAAGACAATAGATAAAGAAGAATTTAGAGTGAGTTTGACAAGTATTAGGCTGCCTTAAGAGAGAAAGAGCTAAGGCAGCCTCTAAACCATAATACTTAACTCCTTACATTGTGAATATTGTTTAGACACAAGCAAGGGAGAGAGAGACACGAATTTAGAGAGAGAAACTTGTATTGATTCTGGTTAATGTTACAAGAGAGGGTGAAGGTCTTTAAATAGACAATCACTTACAATAAACAATTACTAAAAACAAGGAAATATAAACAAATAATTCTGTAGGGATGAGAAGAGGCCAAAGGGGATACAGCCAAGGGGAGGCACGTCCAGAGGAGGAGAAAGGGACAGGAGAGGTGGGATTGAACCCATAAACAATCTCAAAAGGTGAATACTTAGTAGCAGAATGCATAGCATGGTTGTATGCAAATTCACAGTGTGGTAAGTATTCTTCCCATGTCCTTAAGTTCTTTTTAATGAATGCACGCAGGAGTGTTCCTAAGGTTCTATTAACTACTTCAGTTTGTCCATCAGTTTGCGGATGACAAGTAGTAGAAAACAACAGTTTAGTGCCTAGCTTAGACCAAAGTGTCTTCCAGAAGTAACTAAGAAACTTAGTGTCCCTATCAGAAACTATAGTTCTAGGCATGCCATACAAACGAACAACTTCTTTAAAGAACAGGTTAGCAACATGCAATGCATCATCAGTCTTATGACATGCTATGAAATGTGCCATCTTAGAGAACCTATCAACAACAACAAAGATTGAGTCCTTTCCGGTTCTAGTCCTAGGCAATCCAACAACAAAGTCCATGGAAATGTCATTCCAGGGATGGTGTGGAATGGGTAAAGGAGTATACAAACCCTGGGATTGGACTTGGGACTTGGCATGCTTGCAAGTAGCACACCTCCCACAGATTCTCTCCACATCTCTCTTCATATGCGGCCAATAGAAGTGATCCTGCAAAACTTTTAAGGTCTTGGCAATCCCAGAGTGTCCTATTAGACTGCCCCCGTGGGATTCCCTGACAAAAAGATCTCTCAAAGAGCAGTTAGGCACACATAACCTATTGTCATAAAACAAGTAGCCTTCTTGTCTAAAGTAATGCCCTGCAGCAAACTTTTCACAAGAAGCATAAGCTTCCTTGAAATCATGGTCAGTATCATACATATCTTTTATCTGCTCAAATGCAAGTAACTTAGCATCTAAAGTAGTCAAGAGAACATACCTCCGAGATAGTGCATCAGCAACTATGTTCTCCTTACCTTGTTTATATTTGATCACGTATGGGAAGGTCTCAATGAACTCAACCCACCTTGCGTGTCTCTTGCTAAGCTTACTCTGCCTTTTTAGATACTTTAGGGTCTCATGATCAGTGTGTATGACAAACTCCTTGGGCCACAAGTAATGTTGCCGCGTTTGTAATGCCCTCACCAAGGCATAGAGATCTTTGTCATAGGTTGCATAGTTGAGAGTGGCTCCTCCAAGCTTCTCACTGAAGTAGGCTATAGGTTTCCTATCCTGCATCAATACAGCACCAATTCCAATTCCTGAGGCATCACATTCTATTTCAAAAGTTTTAGTAAAGTCAGGAAGCATAAGAAGAGGTGATTGGGTAAGCTTCTCTTTTATGAAAGATTTAATACACTCTGGTTGTGTAAGTGAGAGGAACCCCAGTGGGGAAGATGAGAGCTTTACAAGGTCGGATGAGAGTGAGACTGATGAGAGAGAGAGTAAACGAGAGAGTATAGAGTTTAAGGAGACTAGAGAGAGATTAGAGAGAGACTAAGAGATTTATGAAGAGAAAGGGGAGAACCCCTTATTCAGCTTATTATTCATACTCGACATTACAGTGTTTAAATAGAGCAAAGACAATACATTAGGGTTTACAAGGTTTGAAATGAGTGAACCAGAGGCTCTACACGTTCTGGATACAGCCTGGCTGGTCAAGGGTGAACTTGGCTGAGAATAGGCCACCAAGGTCCATGTATCTGTCCAGTCAACCGTCCAGGTTCATAGTCCAAGCTTCCCTTCCTTTCCAGCCTGTAAAGGTGTAAACCTTATCCTCAAACGGTCACAGCAAGCAGCATCTCGCAGATGCCTTCCTAGATGCCATTATGATCCCATCTTCTTCTCCAAACCATCCGAGACTCTTTCTTCACCATTGGAGCTTCTTTGTGACTTGGGATGCAAGGTAAGTCCTAGGGTTGTACGGATTTAGGGTTTGGTCCGTACAACTTGACCCGGTTTTTGCACAAACCTAAAATAACTTCAAATGGTCGAGAATAAAGTTTTCCGGGTTGGCTCGTCCGTACAGGCCGTACAGGCCGTACAGTCCGTACGGCCGTACAGTACGGACGACCCGAACTTTGCACATCGACCCATTTGATCCCAAACTTCTCCCAAGCCTTCTTCCTTCATTGTAAACCCTTCCTGAACCTCTTTCTGGCTCAGCATTGCCTTCTGGACCCTCCTTAAGTCTTGACAGAACTTCTAAGAGGTT
>CAJHQP010006689.1:0-36726 GCA_905132765.1 Moricandia arvensis | reverse complement strand
AGCGGGGAGCATGGAGTTCACACTCACCATACTTATAAAGGGAAGCCCTTAACTCTCATTTTAATTGGACATCACTTCTGCTTTATGCTAGCTAGATCTTTGAATGATATGTTCTAGTGCAATACCTTTAGGGGACCTCAGCACCTTTTGATATGTATCAGGTTACATACTTCGAGCTCTCTGTAGCAGACAGCTGGGAATGTCCTAAACCCTTTTGAAGATGGCGAGTCAGTTAGAGAAAGGGAGACCATCAACCGACCTAAATAAGAGATCAAGATGTTGTTAGTGGCATAGTGTGTGGAGTTCACTCTTACAGAAGTTTTTGGTCCATGATTCCAGACTAATCACCATGATTATCTTAATCTTAGTCACGCTAATCCCGTGGGTCTCTCTAAACTCTACTCTTCCTTATTTTTCCAAATGGTTTGATTTTTAATAAAATTCTTGGTTCACTTTCCAAGAATCTCCTATTCACTAGGATTTAAAAAAGAATAGCACCATAAAGAAGTCGTTGGTCAAAAATATGAACAATTGTCAAAAAGTAGCTCCACAAATTTTACAAAGAAAGAATTACTGCAAAGTCTCGCACCCTCAAACAATTCAACCCAAATCAAAGTGTTTTAAAAAAAAAAAAAAAAAAACAATTGTGAAATATATTTACAATTGTGCAAAAGAATCAAGACCAAATGTTGAATACTCCGTTAACCTTATTTCAGTAAAAAAAAACACCGGAAAGGGGGAGACATTTGCGCAAGAATTCTGTTTGTTTGAATAAAAATTGGTCACAGTGACCTTAAGGAATATGCTTTGGTCTTCCCTCTCGCCTCATCTGCAAGAATTCCTTCTCCTCCTGATATTGTTTTTAGGAACCCAAGGTATCTAGTTTATTTCCTCTCGTTATCTTGTTTATGTTGTCTCTTGCTATATGTATCCTCCTCACAACTAATCACAAATCTTTTCTTCACCTCTGCCGCCAATTCGTCGTACTCCAGAGAGAAAAAAAAAAAAAAAAAAAAATGAAACAATTGAAAAAACTGAACTCTGTTCTCTTTCAATTTCCGTATTGATTCTAACATTGGGGATGAGCAGTTTTTAGTATTATGTTGTGAGTCATATATCAATGAAGGTTTGAGTGATAAAGAGAGCTGTTTGGTATAATGTTATAGCATTTTACTTGCTATTCTTCTTTGGTAAGTTGATTAACAATGAATTTTGAGTTACCTACCATTATTATTGATTTGTGGACGTTTAGTTAGATAGTGAAGATAGCAATGATCAAGAGAGGAGCGCACAGCGCTGAAAAATTGGAACTTTAATGTCAATCAGAAATTCTAGGAGCGCTTACAATAAAACCAAGAAATCTTTGTTGGAGCTTGCCGCCTACTATGACAGATTGAAGAGTTTCGCCAGTTCATTTGAAGTTTTGCCCTGTGCTTGTATATTAATCAGCATACCAGCACTACAAAGCCGTCCTCATGGTTTGGATTTGTCTCCTTCACTCATGAATCATACTGTAGGACCGTGTACTGCACAAAAAACTTCCATGAATTTGAAGGTAAAGCAACAGTTGAAGTAAAGCTGACTCTTCCTAAATAGCCAATCCCGGAGTGCTGGCAACGAGCCATGCTGTGGTTGGTGGTGGCAGGTGGGTTACCAGGTTTGTGGCAAATGAAAGCAGTTTTGAACGTCGTAGGATATTTCAATAAGTTATATGAGCCTCAATATGTAGGAAATGATTTACCTCTTATGATTCTTCAGTTATAGTGTGGTATGGAAAATTGTAGTATATTGCTGATTGTGTGATACGGAGTACACTGGTTCTGTGAGGTTATGTGACTGGGCTGGCACTATGGAGCAAACGAAACATCCAGTTGCTGTTATGAAGTATACGGAGTTGCCCGAGAAACCTCATGGGAGACTTCCAGCATCCTAGTGGTTGATAGAACCCAGGCTATGGGGAATGGCGCTGTCAAAGTGGATAATTGAGTTCCCAGTTGATCCTCCCGCTCAGCCACAGTATGAGATAGAGTGATACAGTGGAAGTGATATCTGTTATGGAAACTCAAGCTGCATATGGTGCGGTTGGAGGCGGCACGTGGTGCAGGTTTGAACAATCCTGGTGGCGAGTGTGCTCACATGAGGAGAGGTACTGACTCTCACAAGGTTATGGTGTAGGGTAGCAGGTGATGGTTGGGTCGGCAAGGCCAATAGTCGACTAACTACTCTGGTTTAGATCGGTCCTTGTTAAGAGACGTAAGCTCAAAGTCAGAGGTTCTCTCATCAAGGTATGCGACTGCTTGAATCTTTATAAGCATTGTGCTATTTATGTACCCAATAAGTCGTGTCTTCTATTTTAAGCATCTGTCGTGACTGTACCTTTTGAAGCTTTCATAAGACTATATAATCAAGGCTGTGCTGCTTCCATTCATTAGTTGTTTTAGTTAGCTCTAGCGTTCAGCCTGGAATGGTGTTCTTGATATGTGTAAAGGAGATGGCAGGAGAAGTAGATGGAGGGTGAGAGGACAATTTACTAAATGTAGAAAGATGAGGTCATGGTCTATTCAGATTAGTGTGCATATGAGAGGGAAGCATTGAGAAGCGTGCTTGATTCTTAGGCATCAGGCAACCGAAAACGAGAAACACAACAATAGATATATCGATAGATAGATATTCGTGTAGCACAAGGCAGACAGACAATTGTAGTAGACGCTGCTAATAATAGTCACAGAACGATGAACAGGTCTAAGTGTATTTATGTCCAGGTCGTCTCATGCAGTGCACAATAATGTCAAGCTCAGTGGTGTCCTATCTTTCCACGCCGCCAAAAGCACTGCCTTTGCGTATCCCTCCGCCGAAGCGCATCGCCAAATACCACCGCTATTGCCTATTCCTCACCGAAGCCTCGCCTTTGCCCTTTCTCATCCAAGCTCGCCATTTCGCCAATGCGCACCAGAATGCCTTTACCGACGACAGACCACGCACTTATTGCCTATTCTCCACCTTTAGCAAAACATCTCAAAGCCCTTCCACCTCCTACTGTAAAGTCTTGCTCCTCTTCTACTCTTGCCAAAGCTCGACACCATCTCTCGACAGCTCACATTACTCACACAAAAACATGGAAATTCATATCAAAACCAAGAGACCAGCGCCATTTAGCGAGACGCCGTCCATTCTGCCTTTGTGCAGTCGATGAGCATTGACCTATCGACATTACAATCGTTATATATAGTGTGACTAGCCAATTACACTTATAACCATTTTTTTAAATTTAAACAAAACAACTTTAAGTAAATATTCGCATTACATTAGTCTGCTTCAACTACTAACGAACTGACTGACTGTATAGACTTATATATATTTACCCCATCACCGTCTTTGCTCTATTATGTTCCATCGACGTCATTTTCTTGAGTCTACAAGACTATCAAGCTCCATACGTGCTTTAAGTTTTCTTGCTCGTAGCAGATAATAACATATCCCGAACCATGTTTTGTTATGTTCATCATTTTCAAAGTCGTCTTTTGTTTTATGTTTATGAAGTGCAAAGGATCGGAGAAATAATACTAGTATGTTCAGTGGACAAGGATTAATTAATTGTTTGTTAGAGTATGACTAGTCGCTTAAGCAGCAATATGATTCTTTAATTTGTGTTTAATTGTCGATAAAAGTAGAACATTAGACGTGCACGAGCATATAAGAATAGCTACTTTGTTGTAGATAAAAATGCTGAAAATTGACTAACATCATGAAGTGTGTTTCGTCAAATTACGTAACAATACTTGTCAAGAATATAGTACTATCCTCTATACTGATAAGTGAAATGTAAGTCAACGTGAAGTTTATTTCCTATATAAAATATCTGCGAGCGTACACAAAACGACATTAGTGGCAAGATGCATTTTCTCTTTATGTCCATAATTTATGAAAATCTTTCGACATTTTGAAAAGATTTGTATTGTCTATCTAGGATGTGACGAGAATGTAAGTATCTATTTGAAAGATAGAATTTAACGTAAATGTGTGTTTTGTTTGTGACTAAGGTTTTAATATGGTTCCAATTGTTTAAAAATTCACTCTCTACAATTTCTGAAAACAAATTTTTATTAAATTTTAAATAAAAATAACTTTGTTATATCCATCATATTTAATTCACCATTATTTCGTATATTTCTATAAATATACGTATAAAATAAAAATTTATTTATTTTGGTATCCATGTATATTCATATATTAATATTTGTTTTTTTAATTTCGTGTATATATTTATTTTGTTGATAAGCGATAAATATGAAAAGGTGGACAAAAAGTTTGTGGGTGTGTTTTATTAGATATATTTTCTCCAAAAGATAAAATAATATTTTTATTATGAATAACATTTGTAATTTTTTTTGTCGTCAAGATATAGACTGAACTAAATCTCTGTAAACCATCCTGGTAACTCTGCATCCATGTGAACAACATAGGATGTTTGTTGCCTAGCCGTGCGTGCCAAACTATTTGCCCTTAAGTTCTGTGTTCTGGGGACATGGATGATCTGATGATTGAAACTCTTTTTCAACATTTGGATTTCTTCTAGATAGCTTATAAAAGTTGGCCACGCTGCTAGGTCTGAAACCGTTTTCAGCAATTGAGAGCAATATGTTGCAAACGTGACGTGAAACTGTCTTAAGTTCCTCATACTCTCCATCGCCCAGATAGAGCCTTTTCTTTCAAAATGTAAAAGTGATAAATTGGCTCTCATATTTCTGGCACATATCAGTTTGTCAAAACCTTCCCAAAGTACTATACCATTCTTGTCACGAAAAAATATATCATTGTTTTCTAAGAGCCATTCGTGAAAACACCATCTTCCGAGGATTTGAGGTAAAGCTCACAAATCTGTTTTTCATGTATGGAATATCCGATGTGAGAGAGAGATGTTTATTCCTCATCCAAATGTGGCCCTCCGTTTATGCAAGCTTAATGGTAACGTGGGTGTTAATATCAATGTTGTTAAAACCATGTTATTCCTAATTTTTCAAATGTACCATAATATCCAAAAAAAAATGATGATTTCCATGTGTGGATCGACTCTCCAGAACAAATGATCCATATTTTGAAAACCAACTGGCAGTAATGACGATAAGAGGATTTCGTGGAATCTTTGAAAGAGCCCCAACCTTGGATATCGGAGGACATTAAAAAATACATGATTGATTGATTCTCATCTGCTCCACATCTTGCATATTGAATATCCCACTGCAAACCTCTCGCCCTTAAATTCAACTTGACCGAAATACAACTTGAGACAATTTTCCAAAGAAAATGTTTAATCTTAAGTAGAAACATGATCTTCCATGATTGTTCCTTTAGGGGAGTAATATTTGATCCTAATATCGTGGTCGGTTTGCTCAATGTCCAAATAAACCCTTTCCACTTGATAACTAGATTTCATTCGTATATTTCTATTCTTAGTAAAATGCCATCCATCCTTGCATGTCCCGGGGAAAACGACTTAAATGGATATTCTCTATAATTTTTATATCATCCGGGTCCACCAGAGAATTCAAATCATCTAAGAGTTCCATGTTCGTGTCGTTGAATTGATGAGTGAATCTACTATGAGATCGGGGTGAAAATTTGTTTGATACTGTTGATTGTCTCGGGCGAGTGTTAGGAGTCATGGGTCATTCATATTGAGATGGATGGTTTGATCCCACCCTTTTGGTTAGTCCTTTGTTAACCAGAGATCTTAGTAGAAACTATACGTACTGCCATTCATATGATGGTGAGTATGATCCTTATTTGTTCCAGGGTGATGCATTCCTAAAGTATCGTCCTTTAAACACTCGAGAAAAAATATCTCTGGTTTCTCAATCAACCGCCAAAATTGCTTTCCCAACATAGCTGTATTAAAATCTGCTAAATCTTTAAACCCCAAGCGACCTTCGTCTTTAGAGATACATAATTTGGTCCCATGACTGCCAATGCATACTTCGAATAGTTCCTCCAGAGCTCCACCCAGAATTTTCCAATAGCACTCGTCAACTTCTTCGTCACTATCTTTAGTATACGATAAAAGGACATTACGTGGTTTGGTAATGACGTAACCACTAACTTAGTGATCACCTCCTTTCCTCCCTTTGAAAAAAAAATATCCATCCATTGACTCTATTATTTAGTCTATTATGTACAAAGCTAAAAAAAATTGTGTTTTTTGACCCACTCTTACTCCAGCAGACCCAAACAAGATCTCATACCACCAATGTTTTAGATTCATGGTATGTCCCTTAATTCTTGCTGAATAGATTCATCAATATTCTGTTTAAATTGATAGATGATTTCTAGAAATTTATCAGCTGCAAAGATCTATAATATATTTTGACATTCTTTTTTCTGTGTCTTGCAAAAAGAGTTTATCATCTACAAAAAAGATGTGAAATCGACGAACAAGTCTTTGCTAGCTTTAAACATGTTAGTATTTTCTCTCTTTCCCGTCTGCTTAGTGTTTGGTATTAGAGCTATATTAGTAGAATAAAATAATCAAGTATAATTATTAAAAACTATACAATACAAAAATTTAATCTTCACACACACAAAAAAAATCAAATTATTTTTAGTTTAAGTGAAACCAATTCTTTTTTTTTTGGGTGGGGGATTACTTACTTTCGAATGTTGATAAATTGTAGAATAAGTATTTAACCTCAATATTAGAAGTCGAAGGAAACATAATAAACAAAACTAGAGAGGAATATAGTATTCAAAGTACAAAATAAAATATTTTCAAAGAAAAGAAACAGAATTAAATGGATATTTATGGATTGAAAAATCATTATATATATCAAAAGTTTAAATAAATTTAAATTTTACAAAGAAAAATACCATTCAAAAATAAATAATTAGATAATATTTTTTTTGTGCAACGATGAAACTATATATAAAATCTAAAATAAATTATATTTTTTGCAGCTAACATGCCTATTTCAAGTTTTATTATAAAACCCAAACAAAAAAAAGTGAATGGTATTTGGTCTGAGATTTTAAACTAGTCGGAGATATTTGCTAGAGTACAGTATAAAATGGCATCTAAAACTTAAGTGTTATTAATTTGACTTATTCAGAAAATTTTAAAATCTAAAAGATAAATATTATAGGATAGCACTAAAAGTTTTTATCACAAAAGTAATATTTAAGAAGAAAAATGACTAAAATATGTTTTATTAAAGGGTGTAATACACATGTATACGCTTTGGATTAACTAATTTAGACTTAAGGTTTAGAGTTATAGAGTGGAGTTTTGAAGATGAAGTTTAAATTTAAAAAAAAAAAAAAAAAGGTTATTTCTGTCATTTTTTTTTGGAAACTATTTTTTAATAAAAATTAAAATGTGCTGTTAGAGAGAATTATCCAATCTAAATATCTGTAAATTACAGAATAAACTTAATCCAAAATTCCAATTAGTATTCAATAAGTTGAATCTGAATTTGTATTCAACTCAAATATTATATAAAACATGAATGGGCTTATGAAGTTGAATCTGGTTTTCCAATCCAAATCTGAACGCCTTTATAATAAAGGGATTACTTTGTTTGTACACTTGAGCCTCGTTTTTAAAGAGGCAGGTTAAAAGGAAAAATTGCAATTATACCAAAATTTTAATATCATTATGCAAATTTATATTAATGAATGACAATTTTCAAAAATACATTTAAATTAAGATGAAAAATAGGATTAAATTATTTTTTTTTAAATATTTATAAAACATTTAAAAACTCAATCTCACCCATACAACACTAAGACCAAAATAATAATCACTCAAATGTAAATCTAAATATTTATATATTTTTGAGTGAATATATTTTTGTAAAGTGTTATATAACTTATGCTATTTAGAAATTTCTAAGTTATAAAAGCTAGAAAATCGTTTTGGGCTTGTGAATACTTTAGGCATGTTCGGATTCTTCTCCGGATCCTGTGGCCTGTAAGGGTTGCTAATCCACTAGTTTCACTGCTCTTTACTCTATTTTAAGTTTTTTTTTTTATTTCAATTTGGTTTGTGATTCGTTACTTAGTGCATGTTTATTGCATGTCTCTTACCATGAAGTTCTTAACTTTTTTAAGAGACGTTTCTTAACTTTTAACTAAAAAAACTTAATAACCATTTCTTAAATAAAAACATAAGAGACGTCTCTTAACTGGAAAATTAAAAAATAAAATAAAAAATATAAAAAAAACGTAAAATTATAAGTTAAAGAATCTCACCTAAGATACCGGGATAAATATGCCCTCATTTGGATCATATTTGAAGCTGAATCGTCACTTTTATCATATACTAAGGTTTAACCGGATTGCGTTTGCGTTTTGAGCGTTCGTGTTTCACTTGTCTCTGTTGATGATACTGGAACCGAAAACCGGTATGTTTTTGTTTCCGCATCACTTTCTAAACTCTTGGGATCCTCACAAAATTTTTGTAATTGTTTTCTCTTTCAATTTTGGACAGCAAAATAGGCGGTGAAAACTCTGAATTTCCTAAAAGAAGACAGGATCAGTGAATTGCATGAAGCTTTGCTTCTGAAGATACTCTCTTCAGTTCCAAACGTCATAGCCATTAGTGTTTTGTCTAAACAATGGAGATGGACTTTGGAAGATGGTTCCAAAACTTAAGTTTAACTCTGAATAGCATAAAAGCAAACACCATAGCTCTCAGAGATTTGTTTTGAAGTCTTTGGTTTTAGTTTTAATGTGAATGTTAGATATAATACTGAAGCTTTAGATGAAGAACTATGGTTGGGAGTTGCCGTGTGCGTGAATTGGTACTTCATCTCCACAATGAGAACAATGACCCAACCACGTTTCCGTTTGTTTTGTGGAGCTGTGGTAGCACTACACTTGAGAGCTTGAAATTCACTGACTTAAATTCAATTGGAGTTTCCTTCACCGGTTTGTTTCAAGTCCCTTAGAAAGCTTCACTAGCTTAATTCAATTGGCAGTCAGATCTTATTATGTGTCCAATGATATTGAGAGGGCAATGATAGAATTCGGGTAAAAAAGTTGTTTGTTTTAAAAGCTATCTTGACTACTTGGGACCATTTTAAAACCTAGTAATCATCAGAGTAATAACAAACCTGTGACATTGATAGTAAAAAAAACAGATGGTATGTACAAACTGAAGTTAAATAAACAGAAAGCAAACAACAGAGAATTAAGAAGCGCATAGTTTGGTAGTTATACTGTCGCTTTAACACACCACACCCACAAGAAAAGCAGCACAAGCTGTGCAATAGACAGAGAGACTCGTTTTAAACAAGATAAGAATCACCCGACCAACCGTGGTGGTAACACCATCTTTTGCTTGATTTGACTCATCTGACAAAATCCTCTGAAAATCAAACTTCAACTACTATCAGTATCTGAACCAAAATTAAGATATACAATGAATTCAAAAGTTTGTTGATTTACCTATAAGATGTGCCTCCATAAAGCCGGACGATCTCTTGAGATGAGAAGGACACGAGAACTTGCATAATCAAAGGAAGGGCAATACAAATCGTTTGGACCAATAACCTCTTTTACGGTTTGGAAGCTTCCACTGTCACCACTTGTCAAAGGCTCATCTTTGCAGTATCAAACACGAAAAGTCCCATACCAGAAGTAGCCATGACAAAGTTTGAATTACCCAGACTTGGGTTATTGCAGAGTGGTGCGAGTGAGTGTTTGAGTCAGGCAGGCTGTAAGTGCTCACCAGACGCTGTTTCCGTAACGAGAATTGCTGCACTTGAGAGGAAGAACCCACTTGTTTCTTTACAGATGATGACTTCATATTGGTACATCCAACAAATACTGAATCTCCTCTAGATGATACACATTGTGCATTTAGGCCGAGCTTGGGGATTTTAGCTCCAATGCCAGATGAGTTACGGAAGTCCATGATGTTAATTGAATCAGTAGTGCAGAAAACTCCATCGTTCCCTTCAGCGTCCATGGAACTTACTCTGCATTTCAGGGGAACACAAACTGATAAGTAAAGTAACCTTTTAGCTTCCTCAAGTTTCAGATATGATCACTTTACTAGACAAAGCGAGGAGAGTAGGAAGAGGCAACAAAAAAATGGTGAATAAAGTTCTAACCTTTGACGAACGCCTCCCCAACTTCAGCATCTGTGTTGTTGACATGAAAAGCTGAGATTTTCTCCCTGAAGAGGAAATGGTGAGCAGTGATTCAGGTGAAGGGAGTTGACATCCCAAACAGAAACTGCTTCCGTTTCTGCTATGACAAGCTTTCCTCGATTCCTCCACTGTAAAGGGCTCGAATGATCTAAAGCTGACACAGGATTCTGCACTTCCCATCTCATGATTTGTTCCCCATCTCGTATGTCAAAACCTTAACTACGCTTTGGAAACTAGCGGTTGAAGCTATAAGAGGACCGCATGGTCTGTACCACCATTGTTGAGCTTCTGGTAACAGTGAACAAGCCAAAGTGTTCCTACCATGGGATGTGTTGTTGGATAAAGGAGCAAGAGCAGTCCTTGAAACTCTCGAAGATCCATCCTCAATGTGGAGTGCCTTATGTCTTTGGTGTAGAAATCCCATGAACAAAATCCAGACTCCAGTGTATTGCCAGCAGAAGCAGCTACAACATATCTGCCTGAACAGCCATCAGCACCGGGTGCACGAACCACCCAACAATCTCTCCAAGTATTTGGTGAGATATCATCAGGAGGATAGTACACAGATTTTACCTGAAAAAGGAAATTTCAGATTTTTGATGTAAAACATAACAAGGCATGTACTAGAGCATTACATACAACATATAAGCCAAAACAGCTATAGTAGTTAAGTATTTCTCAAGTTTAAGATGAAAACCAATCTAAATCAAGAAACACAAGCATCATCAACATGGTAGCTTGAGAAACATGTCTGATGTGGGAATCAAATATCACTGCTCCACACGAGCCCTTTTAAAGTTAGATCAAGCATGATTGATGACACTAAAGATTTTACAGGCAGGACAAATGTTCCAATAAACGACCTTATAAGCTGAGAAAATGAGAGCATAGTACCTCACAATTAGCAACGTCGTAATAGGAACATGAGCCATCATCATGAGCGAGTATAACAGCCTCACCCTCTGATACAAACCACCCTCCAGTAGAAGTTCTGGATCCAATGTCATTAAGTTGATACATGCATTCATTCTCTAACTCCTCCAGCTCCATCTCGTCTCTTTTGTCTTCCTCATCAATTTCCTCAAGGTCTTCGTCTGCTCTGAGAATTTCAGCTAAGTTTGAAGTCAGATTGACTTCTTTTGAAGGATTGTTTTCCTTTGACACTTCCTCCGTATCCATCTCCTGCACTTCCAGATTTTCCAGCACATTCTGATCACTCCCTAATGTGACTTTTTCCTTGTCAAGTGAGGCCAAGAACTCTAACGCTATTGGATTCTCCTCAACAGGACCCGAGGGCTTCACTTCAACACTTACTGCCTTGCTAGACTCACCAAAGCCATGACCTTTCGAGACTTGTTTAGACTGAGTTCTGCTCCTTAGCAACCTCTGGTGAGGAAAGAGCCTGTCTTCCAGCTCCTCCTTGTTCAACCCTTTCACCGAAGCTTTGCTTTGGTCACCAGAGTAGCCTTGTTCTTCTCCTCCTCTGAGCCTCCAACAACATGAACCATAGACTTTTCAATCCCAGTGATCTTCTCATGTAAATCAGAGAGTATACCCTGAGACGAGTCCTGATTATTCAAATCCAGCATGTCCTTTGTCTTCTTGATATCAGAAGCAATCTTCTTAACCTTTCCTTCAAGAAAAGCAAGCTTCTCATGTAACTTGCTTTGGTACTTAGCAGTGGCGACATTGCTGCTTCCTTCATTCCCCCTCTTCCCAACGTTATCAATAGACTTCCTTCTTAACGCTCCACTACTACCTTTCACTATCTTCTCAGCTTTACAATCAGTTTTATCTCCAAAACCAAGCAAAGCATCTGCCTTTGGATCAGAAATCGAGTTGCTTGAGCTCAGATTCGTCTTACTTTTACTCTCTTCCTCGCAAACCCTATCCTGATCTGATTCACCCTTTTCCCCAATAACCCTAGATTCATTTCTCTTCCTCAAATCCGAGAAGACCCTGATTAGATCAGACGGGCTAGAACTCCTACCTCGTAACCCAGAAGACTTGGATCGAGTGACCCGACCCTCGCCATCACCGACACCTCTCACGGCGGACTTGTCGATCCTCGGTACTTGCCGGAGCGAAGGCTTCTGCGTGGATCCAAACGAAGGCCGGTGACTAGGCTTTGGATCTCTTTGCTCGATGATGATTTCTGGAGAGTGGAGATCGAGAGTGGAGTTACAGACCTCAAGGGTTTTTTCCCGGAGGATTGGTTTTCTCCGTTGCCGGAGTTCATATCTTTCTGACGGCGGCGAGTTGATGAAGCTGACATCGGCTTGGGAGAAGAGAAAGAATTTAAAAAAAAAAGTATTTTTTGATTGTGAAATAGAAAAAAGTAGAAAGAGATAAATGGAGGCTACTGTAATCACAAGACGACAAAAAATTAGGTTTTTGAAATGTCTTCACTGTCATTTGGGCGGATAACGAAAATTTCAAAATTATTTGAGATTTTGAATTGCAGATACAAAACGCTGCGTTTTCAAGTTAACACGTGGCGGCAACCAAAACAAATGACAAAACGCAGCGTTTAGAGTGTTAGTAGTAGGTTATTAAACGTGCAAATGTTTTCTGTTTTTGTTCTCATGCAATACTACGCGAAACGTTGTGTCTATTTCTAGGTCAAACGACACAACTCTTTAGACATGTCTGAATATCTTTATAAACACCTCAAAAAACGACAAAAACTTGCACAGCACTTAGAACTGATCATATCTAAAGGAAAATAAAAAAAAACGTAGAAATGGCGAATGAAGAATGTGGATTCGGACCAGGTTCGATCTTGGCGATTGTGGTCGTGGCGTTAATGTTAATGTTCGTCCGTTGATGATGGGACAGTGGCTCCACCAACTCCTCCACTCATCTTGCTGTTTCCAATCGTCTTGCTCTTCGTCTTTCTCTATCTTCATTTTACTTCCAAGTGAAAATATCTTTTTATTTTCTTTAATTAATGATTATAATTATGTAGTATTCGTATGTATGTATGTATTTTCCAGAGTAGAATGATCTGTGTTTCTGACTCTTCATCTATAAATCCAAGAGTGTGTTTGCAAATTGTTGGTTAGTTAATATATATACATTACATGCGTTCCTTCGATTTGGCATGAAACGAAATTTAGGTTTTTTTTGCCCTTATCTTTTCATTCTAATATTAGACGAGACTTTAACTCATATTGCATGTTTTACACTAGCACAAGTCGACAAAAATAGAGTTTCAACATCCTTTTTTTTGTTTCTCCATTTTACTTCCTAGTTAAGTATTTGCGCCCTTTCATGATTATTAACGTAATAGTAGCTAAATAAGTATTATAAGTTAATATATGTTTTGTTTATACAATTATCAAAAAAAAAGATTATATGTACTACAATGCAAATCTTTTAAATTGTTGATTTACTCATAGTTTAATTAAGTGTACTGGTTTGCATATACAATGAAAGTGAGACTCCGATACACAAATAATCACACATTTTAAGGGATAAATATGTATTTTGAAGTAACATTTCCTGGTAATCATATAATAGAAGTATTCCTATCATTTATAAGGCCTTCCAATTGTTAGCTTCGGCAACTTAAATTAAGGCCAGACTGATCGTTAAGCATCTAACTGTGTAATTTTACAAAGTTGTTAGTTAATAAGCAAATGCAATGCTCTCTAAATGCGTTATCTATCCAAAGTCCACCAAATTAATTAAGTAAAAACTGAAGGAAGTACGGAATAATGAACTTGGCGAAACCGTAACAAAAGAAAATTTTAATTGGGGTTGTAATTGTAAGCTGTTGAACCGAACACAGAGTAAACCGCGTTAGTAAATGGCACCGTTAAACAAATCGTTTGGTCAGTACTTCACTAACTGTGAGGTTTCAACCGGAGATTAATATCATTTACCCTTATGGACTAAATAAAGTTATTCTTAATTTTCTTCACTTTCTCAACACCTTTCCTTAAATCTATTCTAAATACAGTACGGAACTCTATAAATTGAAAATATTATGACTAGTAATGTTTTTATTAATTATTAGTGATTAACTTTAAAATTTCTCTTTTAGATGTTGAATTTTAAAATATTTAATAATAAATAAGAACAAAGAGTTGATTTCATTATTTATATATTCAATATATTTTATAAATTAGATTATCATATCGTTTTTATTAGAGATAGAGACCAAAATAGACATACAAAAAAAAATTGTCCCCAAAATAGACTTATTAAAGAGTGTAAATATATATTTATAACCATTGGGTTAATTAATCAAAATTAGGGTTTAGAATTATGGGGTTGAGTTTTTGGAGTGAAGTTTATAATTATATAAAAATTTAAAATTATAAAAATTTAAAATTATTAAATTTTTCAAAATAAAAAATGTCTATTTTGATCATTTTTAGTATATGTTTTGTGACAAAAACTTGAAAAAGTCTATTTTAGAGATTTATTCTTTTTATTATATTATTTGATGTATATAAAATATGTCGTTTATAGGTTTTAACAGGAACACACACATTCACTCAATAAATACTTGAAAACAAATGTTAGAAACCTGTAAAATACACAATAAGTCACTTCTCCATGTAAACCTCCTAATGTAACGACGCGTGGAAAATACCCATTTTCACATCTAACTGTTCTAGATCACTGATTTACCCCTGGTGAAAGCTTTATCAAGACTTTCTTAACTACTCCAGCGAAAATTTCATCATAATTGATACCTTTACTTGTGAGCATGTCTACCTCATGACATATGTCCAAGTCATTTTCATTGTTCTAACCTATTCTGCAATGTTTAGCTAGTGTTAAAAACTTATTTTTTTAAAATCAGATTTATTTTATATTATTTTTTAAATCATAATATTAAAATTTGAACATAACCCAAGAAAAAATAGCATCGGTTCTGCTTGTGGGAGTATTTTTGCTATCAATCTAGCTCTTTCCCGATACTAAGTATGATTGGACCCTTTGACAAGTTAAATCAACCAGAGTGTTGTTGTCCATACCAAGTACGTATCCAACACAACTTTGTGAGCTTTTCTCTCTCGAGCAGTGGGTATACAACAAAGTGAGAATGCCAATCACCATTATACCTTCATGGTTATGTACACAGTTTCCCAAGCTCAAACAAGTTGAACATCTACAAACGTGAGTTTACACCCCATGATAAAAAAATGTCAGGGATGATGTTTCCCTCTGATGCTATTAGACTTGGTTTATCAATACTAGCTTTATGTGTGTCAATATAAAGTATTGACCAGGTTTCTTTCGAAGTTTTTACCAAACCTCAAACTTGTACACTATCAGGATCAAAAAGAGAACACTCAGTTATGAAGTGGTTGAGAAGAAATGTGAAGTTCCATTGGTAAAAGATTCTGCTTGTGATCATTAAGTTGGAGGGCGTTCTAGTGTTTAGGCATATAAATGTCCAGTGTAATTAGGTTTTCTCATAAGCTGTAGAGAAAAGTCAACAAGAAACATATGAAGAAAGAAAGGTTCACATACGACAATGTCCAAGCAAAGACAAGTACCAAACAAAAGATAAAAGTAGATAGAGAGGAAACTTAAAAGAGAGATGTTCCTTTTCCCTTCTTGTCTCCACCAATCTCAAAGTGCTTGCACCTCTGCAAAAAGCCAGCACATATGTTAGAACTCAAAACTTGTGTCAGCAAATGTAAAGAGAGTCTATTTACCTTAATTGAGTGTTGGAGAGAAATGCTTGCAGGTTTGGCATTGGAGCCTCAGCACAATCTTCTTGGTTGTCTTAGCCTGTTCCAAGGATTACATAAACAATGAACACAGACTCCAATACAATTGCTCTGAGACATTTAACATGTCAAATGTCTCTAAACTAATTCTCAGAGAACAGATAGTTGTTATTTGGGACCAACATAACAAATAAAGGCACGAAAAAAAGGAAACTCAAATTAAATACTCAGTGTTGGAATTGTCACCTTCTTGTGGAAGACGGGCTTGGTCTGACCACCATATCCAGATTGTTTGCGGTCATAACGACGCTTTCCTTGGGCAGCAAGACTGTCTTTACCCTTCTTGTACTGGGTCACCTTGTGCAAAGTATGCTTCTTGCATTCCTTGTTCTTACAATAAGTCTTCTTTGTCTTAGGAATGTTCACCTACAATTCACCCCCCAAACAACAACAACTTTGAGTTAATCTCAACACGAAAATGGTCTTAAAAACATATAGAATTGGTCGGAATCATAAGAACTAACTACCCAAAGAGTAAAATTGATCCTTTCACAAGTGAATACAATTCATGCTTCTCATAATAATCAGAACAGACTTGAATTATAAGATCTCACTACTCTTACTCACGATTCAAGAAGCATAATCAGAGTAAGTAGTTACCTAACAGATCTATAAAAAATAACTTCGCTACTTCAAAAGTGTTTTTTTTTTCTATGGATATCGGCAACCAAACAAAACTCTACGATGTAAAAAGGTTTCTCCTAAACTATGAGAGACTTATAAGAAAGAGGATAGAGTCACCATTTTCGCTCTTCGGTGAAGTTCGTGCCGTCGTCGTCCGCTGCCAAACAACACAGACGACCCAAAGAAACAATGGTTTATAAGAGGATTTTGAGAAACCCTAGCGCCTCTTTACAAGCCTTGGGCCAAAATTTAAAAACCCATTTATTTAACCAACAGTAAGCCCAATAACACAGAGTTTAATGATCTCAAAAATGTATTAGTTGCCCGAAAAAAAAACATTCACTAATGTTGAGAAATAATTATTTAATTTTTTCTTACATTTCATTACTACATTAACTCTCACAAAAATACACTGTGACATAATATTTTAGTCAAATCTCTCAGACAGATCTTTTTAAGTTTTTTATCACAAAAATATACCTAAAAAAATCAAAATAGACTTTTTTTTTTGAAAATTTCAGTATATTTTTTTTAATTTTAAGCATCAACTCCAAAACTCCACCCTATAACTTTAAATCCTAATTCTATATTAGTTAACTCAAGAGGTATAAATGTATAATTGCACCCTTTAATAAAATCTATTTTAATCATTTTTCTTATCAAAAACTATTTTGGTGACAAATACTTTTTACGTCTTATATTAGATATTTCTCTAATATTTTATCATAGCATAGACAATTTAATGATAACGCTTTCGGTATTATGGTAAAATTCCTAAAGTGAGATAATAATAGTTGGTACATACCATATATGTACATTATTTACATTATTATTGTTAAAATATCTTAAATAATATAATTTATAGTATACCAAAATTTCACATCAACCTTTTATAAAATAAGCTTTTTTTTATAAATATCTATATTCTTGTCTAAATTAATGTTAATGTATCTTAACAATACAAATAAGATAATTTAATTAAAATTTAAAATTTTATGGAGAGTTAAATATTCAAAAAATTCTTAGATCCATAAATCAACATAGTAGATGATTTATTAAGTTTATTAAATTTAAACATGATATAATACATTAAAAATTGGGTTATTAAGAACCGTCATAAGTCAAGCAAAAACAATAGATATTTTTTAAAATTTACTTATTTTATAATTATAGATAAATAAAATTTTAAATATTAATAGTTTCAATTTCCCATCTATATAATAATTTTGTAAAATTTTATTTCTGCACATTTTACAAGGAATCACCTAGTTACATTGGATACCTTGACAAATAAACCTAAAACGAATCAACTTTTGTCAAACTGTTAGGTCATGATTAACACGGGTCTCTTAAGGTGAGGTTCTTAATGTAAATTTGTCTTTTTTTTACATTTTTCCTGCTAAGAGACATCTCTTATGGTTCTTATTTAAGAGATGGTTCTTAGATTTTGTTAGTTAAAAGCTAAGAGTCGTCTCTTAGAAAAGCTAAAAACTCCACCTTAAGAGACCTAGGTTAATCATGCTCTTACAAAAGTTAGAAAAAGTTCTCTCCCGTCTCTCTCATTTGCTGAAGAAAGTGAGTCGTCTGAACAAACTCAATCTCCGGTCCAGCTGTTGCCGGTGCCGAGCCCCTTCCTCTTTTTTTTTTTGCTCTCTTCCCCACTACCTTCTCTTTGTCGATATGTTTGCGTTTTTGGATCAACTGAGACTTAACCGAGATGCGATTTATGCTCGACGCAGCATGTCTTCGGCTTATTTTGAGAGCAGTGATTAAGACTCACGAGGCGGTGGATGAAGAGGGAGTCGGCTTTTAGGGATGATGGACGAGATGAACTGGGTTTCCAATCTTCAAATCTCTACATGGATTGGTGAGACGTTTCCTCCACCCTAGATCTCCCATGCAACGTGCGGTTGTAAGACATGGAGGAGGGACAAACGACGAGTGGAAGCGAGTTGTGTTTGGATTCTCGGGGACAAACATGTATTAGGGGTTTGCATCGACAGAAAGGTCAGTGAAGAGTTATCTTGTCGGCGGTATGTGTGGAGCTTCTACATCCCAACGCTAGTGAAAAAGGTCTGTTCCATCTGATGGTACCAAGCTCCACATAACTGAAAACAAGATTCTTGTGTATTGGTTCATGCTTTATGGTCAATGCCCATATTTTCACTACCAACATGCGTGTTCGTATTTTGTAGTTGAAAAGGTGAATCATTGAAAGCCGATGGTCATTGAGTCTAACTTAGAGCATAAACAACCCTAGAACCCCTTAGAGATTCTTATTATTATTTTTTTTGTAAAAAGAATCAATCGCCGCCACGTATCAGTGGGACCCGCGAACAGTACAAGAATACCTTAAAAACATCTCTTAATTAAGAGTTTTAGGAAGTGATTCTTAAGGGTTTGGTGGGCCCCACCCGTTAAAACCCCTTAAGAACCCTCTTAATCTTGCTCTTAGGTATGCACTTTCTGATGGTACAAGCAATTCACTCTAATCATTTGGAGATCATCAGATTGTAATGATTTGTAACTCAAGTTAGACTTAGAATTTTGTGTAATAAATGGATTGTGTCTGTGGTGTAATTATGTGGTATCTAGAGGTGATTCATCCTGAGTCATTGGATGGGTTCATTTGCATAGTGGTTTAAATATACATAGGGGATATTTGTTTAGATACCTTTGGTTGTATCTTTAACGATAACTGTTGCTCTAAAGTTTCTTTTGGCTCGACTTCAATTATTTACCAATGAAATTGGGTACAAAGGATTCAACCTCTAAAGATATTAAACTACTGATACAAAAAAAAAGAATCTAGTATTCTTATTTGGATTTAAGGCTACCTAATTGTGTATGATGTTTAAAAGTTTATGTTGTTTTAAAATATAAGTTAGATTTTGGATTTGCACTTGGAAAAGCGTGAGTTTTGATTTTTACCTTTTTAAAAATTATTTAATGATATTTGTAAACAACAGTTTTTAATATTTTTAGGTTCTTACAAACCCTATCCGGAGCTTGAATGATCCTACTCGACACCGTCCGTAAATTCATAATATCCGAATTTAAAAACCATTTTTAAACCCCAACATTCAGAAAAACTAAATTGTAGTCGATGGGTACTATGATGACCAAAATTGTAATATATAACATATATAATTGTGTTTTTTTTTAATATATGTTTGAAGTTGTTTCATATTGTAATTATTATTGATCTGTTATAAAGGAAAATTTATGTAATATTAGTTGGGATCATATAAATCTATATTATTTATATTTATGTGAAATAAGAAAAAATGTATAACAACAAATTAATATGGTTGTCTAAATTACTACAATTTTATTTTTGTATATAATATATTTAATTTAATAGGAAACATCTTTAAGATACTTAATGTAAAATAGTTATTATAACAACCTGAGAAATATATATACATGTAATGTAAATGTATATTACATATATACATTAACAATTATTTTTTAAAATGAATTTGTTTACTCACACACAATGAAATATTTTGAGCATAACTATTGATTTAATGATATATTTATGATTTTTTCTACAAATTTGTATATACAATTGAGATATTTGGCATTATGTTAATGAAATTACTAAAAGACATTAATAAAAAATACTACTATCTTTGTTTCCAAACAAAACCCTTTTATAAACTTGCTATTCATGTTTCTAAATAGTACAAAATGTACTTTAATTTTAATAAGATAGATAAATATTTGAGGTTATAAGATTAACTTTAATTTTATTGAAATTTTTTTAACCTATTAGATTTTACAATCATTTTATAACTGTTGATGCTTTTAAAATTACATCCTTAAAATTCTTTTTAGAAGAAATTAAATTTCTTAATATTTATGTACTAAGAAAAATATCATATATTTTGAAACTAATAGAGTATATTATTAGTATTTATGTTAGTAGTTGCTTATTTAGTTAAATTGTAATTTTTTTAAAAAATTAACAATCATAAAAGGGCACGTATGAAAGGAGTCTCTCACTATTTTTTTTAGTCTCTCAACGAGAGAGACGATTATGGCCTTTTCCACCTTTTCCTTCCTCAAATTCTTAGACTCTAAATTGATGACTATTAAAATCTGAATATGGATGAAAATTAAAAATATGGGTATGAGCAAAACAAAGAATGAAAAAAATATTATTTTGTTTTATATATGAAAAATGTTTTTATCTTATAGTTTCTTAAATTTAAGGTATGATAAGAAATCATATGCATCAAATCTTCTCTATTAAAGAGAAATACAATTTTTATCTACCACAAAAAATCATATTGGTCCATTTCAACAATTAAATATATTTAATTATTACATTAATCTATTAAAAATAAAACATTTCAATATTTATAATAATGATTAGGATATTTTTAATAAGCAGTTATAATAAGATCTGTTTGTAGAAAATCTAACAAGATCTTACTAAGATTTTTAAATATTTTCAAATGAATTCATTCATTAATTTAGTAATTAGTAATATTAATATTATTATAAATAAAAATTAAATAAAATTTTATTATAGAAGCAATATCTATGCTATTTTAGAGATTTTATAAGTATAATCTATATATTATATTAAATTAAAATTAATATATGAATAAAATATGAAAAGTTATTGAACTAGTACATTAACGTATTTTTCAAAATTTAAAATTTAATAAAATGAAAAATTACCCGTACGGATGTACATGTCAAAAATCTAGTATTCTTTATAGATAGTGTAGTTTTTAAAGAATGAGTAGGAATTGATTATTTCCTTTAAATCTCTATGTCACAATTTAAACACTTAGTTTTCATTAGTTTAATACTGAAAGAATCTTGAAAGATAATGAATGAAGATCCCTTTTGCTTTTTGTGCACCGAATGAAGATGCCCCTTTTTTTGTAACTAAGATGCCTTTAACTTTTAACCTGCTTAAGATAAAAGAACTCCAATCACAAAAATGTCATTTTAGTGCCTGACTTTATTTTTTATAATAATTGCGTGACTTTCTATTCCCTATTTTAGTGGTTTAAATTAATCTAAAGGCGAGATTATCAACCATAATATAAAGGTTAGAGGTTTAACTAGATAAAACCGATCGCTTAGTCACCAAGCTCCATTGTCCTAACCATCTCTATAAAAGTGAAAGGATCTCTTGTGTCAGATTTGTCATCGAGACCGGCACCACCGCCCATCCTATCTCTACCTCCGATAGATTATCCATTTTATGCCTTAGAGGCATGATTAATCGAGATTTCTTAAAATGAGTTTTTAGTTTTTTTAAGAGACGTTTCTTAACTTTTAACTAAGAAAATCTAAAAACCGTTTCTTAAATAAGAACCATAAGACATCTCTAGCGAGAAAAATGTAAAAAAAACAAATTTTACGTTAAAACCCCACCTTAGGAGATCCGGTTAATCATGACATTAGTGTCAAATACATGTATGGAATTGGAGATATCATAGCCTCAATCATCTGACCGTCCTCCTCCACCAAATAAGATGCTTGCTGATGCGTTTAAGATTCAATTAGTCTCTTCGTAGGTTTTGTAGTTGTTAGAGGCTGACCGTGCTTATTTGTAGTGTCAAATCAAGTCAGCTATGACTTCATACGCTCGATGTTGCCTATGGTTTTTGGATCTTTTCACCAAAAATTTCTTGTCTGGGTCATCATTACGACTTCTTCTTATGATGCATAGACGTCATTTTATTTGTCTATAATTTGTTCTTTCGGACATTAGTTACGGGTCTCAAGTGAAGTTGTCTCTTTGATCCTTCCACTTCTTCAAAACATCTGTCTCTACCTCATTGTAGTAGTTTTTGTTTTTGTTTTCTGCTTACCGTTAAGTTCACTTCCAATTATATCTATTCGAGCTATTCGGCGTTTAAATTAATACATTTGTTTTGTTGACAAAAAAGCCAACCATTAAACGTTGTTAACATACGTTTACCTTTTAATTTTTAAATATGGCCATTCTTCTAAAAATACTCTTCTTCACCTGTACATCTAAATATCTTAGTTCATTTATTCTTCTCTAAGTTCATGAATAATGCTCCATCTATTTTTTAAAAAAATACATGTTTTTTGATTTTTCAACAAATTAATAAAATATATTAAATTTTAGTTATGAATACATTGTTTTTTGTTTATCTATTCCTATAACTTTCAACCAATAGAAATGTAATACACAATCAATTTTATTAAAATTATAATTTACTAATATTAATTATTAAAAGTACATTGAAAATGTAAAAAAAATGTATTTTTTAGAATAAATATCTTTTCTAAAACATAATCTTTTTTAACAGAGATTCAAACGATTTGAAATATTTAGGTACAAGAAAATTATTTTATTAAAGTTTAGATGGATTACGTGTAAGGTGTAAATATCCTTTTACTGATGTTTTAATGTTTGAAGTCTAAAATGACATAGTCAATGAAAATAAGGACCTTTGTGTTGGGCTGAAATTCAGGAATTTTTTTTGTTTGTAACAAAAATTCAGGAATTAAGTGACGTTTGTGGAAATTGGAATATCTTTACTGATTATTTCGTTTTTATCTTATTTGTCATTTTTTTCTTTATTGATTATTTCGCTGGCCGTGCGATAAAAAAACTAGCCGTTATACAACGGTTATGTTTGTATTTTAAACTTAAAAAACTTCAAACCTCACAATCTCAAACCCTAAATCTCACTTCTCTCTCTCTCTCTGAGATCCAAAAAATTAAAGCTTTCAAATCTTCAAAAAATGGCTCCGACGCCATCCTCCGCAAGATCGAATCAAACCCAATTCACCGTAATCAGAACCCCACAAACCAAACAACGCCTCAATTTCAACTCCAACCAGAACCCACCGGAGCATCCCGTCGAAGTAATCCGGCCGCGCATCCGAGACTACCCAGACCGAAGCGAGAAACCACGTCGATCTTGCAGGTGAACCCAGATAACCAAACGTCAGAGTCAGAGCTGAGGTGGGTACAGAGACTTCACGCTCGACGGAGTTCTTTCTCGGACAAGAAGGTCTTGAATCGTTTTACAAGAGGTTTGTAGAAGAGAGGATTAAAAGCGTGAAGCTTGGGAACAAATGCACTATCATGATGTATGGACCTACTGGTTTCTGGCAAGAGTCATACCATGTTTGGTTGTGGGAAGCGACCGGGGATTGTTGTATCGGTCCTGAGCAGATATTTTGGGAGATTCGGATCATAGATGATGATGATGATGGTGTTACCTTGTTCAGGTTCACTGTTCTGGAGGTTTGATAATGAGGAGATTTTATTGATCTTCTTTCCACTAATAGTAGCAAAGGAGGAAGCACTAGGTAACTTTGTGTGAAAATTGTATATGTTCTCTAATTAGGCATTGACAAGTCTTGTGTTTAATTATCTTTGGACTTTGTTGTATTACAGGCCAGGCTTGAAGTAATGGGGAAGAAGGCGAAAAATGCAACCTTCATTCAGGGACAGAAGCTGGGAAAATCTCTAAAGAGATGTGAAAGTGGAGAAACGGAGGATTGTTAAAAGCACACTTTGCAATGAAAGAAGTTCCCGAGTCACTGCATGGTTTGTACAACTTATGATTGAAGCATATAAGTCTCTGAACGTTACAGCTTATAAGTGGTTGTTTCTTTTATTTAGATCATACTTGATGTACCAACTATTGGGGGAAGGTTGATGCTCGTTGACATGGCTGGTTCAGAGAATATTGACCAAGCTGGGCAGACTGGATTTGAAGCAAAGATGCAAGTAATGTTTTGTGTCTCTAGCCTCTCTCAGTTGATTTGACTCTACCAAAGTTATTAAAGTAACTGACCTAATATCTTTATTCAACAGACTGCTAAGATCAACCAAGGAAATATTGCACTGAAGCGAGTTGTGGAATCTATAGCAAATGGAGACTCTCACGTTCCCTTAGAGACAGCAAGCTGACTATGCTGCTTCAGGTGAATTTCTTGTATCCTCTGGGAAGTGTTTTACAGTGGCTGCTTGAAGATACTTAGTGTTGGTTTCTGTTTCTTGATGTAGGACTCTTTTGAAGATGACAAGTCAAAGATTCTAATGATTCTATGTGCGAGCCCGGATCCAAAGGAAATGCACAAGACTCTCTGCACTCTAGAGTATTGGGGCAAAAGCAAAGTGCATAGTTCGCGCGGTCCACATATTCCGAACAAAGATAGAATGGGGGTGATGAGTCTTCTTCAGCTGTGATTCTAGGAACAAGAATAGCAGCAATGGATGAGTTTATTTCCAAACTTCAGTCTGAGAAGAAGCAACAAGAAAAGGAAAAGGAATGATGCACACAGGCTGCTGAAGAAGAAGGAAGAGGAAGGGCTGCTTTGAGATCTCTTTTAGTACAGAAGGAATCATGTGTGCTACCAATGCCACACGCACGCGCACATCACAAAGCAACGTAAACGACGACGAACCGCAGCTCTGAAGAGCAGAACTAGAGACAGAAACTTGAGGAGTGCAGAGCAGAATGGCTGAGGAGTTCGTTGCAGCATGGCGACGCACGAAGGAGAATGGACCCAGAAAAACGATAGTGGCAACAGCAAGAGGCCAACTGGCAAGATCGATGAGATAGACGGTTAGAGACAATCGAGTTATTGAGTTCCGGCGCGCTCACAGGATGGAGGAAGCACTGCATGAAACCAGTGGTTTCGCTAAGAGACTCAGGGCTCTCTATCTCGGACTGATGATACGGTGAAGTCAATGGATCTTGACATGGGGAAGTCAATGGATCTTGACATGGGTGATCCAGAACCAGTTAAGCAAGTATGGGGAGCTACTGTTTCATACCAACCAAGCAACACAGTCAGCAGAAATTTGTCTAACGTTTGCAACCAAAGCCTCAAGACAACATGCTTGCGCAAATGTACCCTGACCGTGTATGCCTGAGCACGGTCTTTGAAGAAGAAGAGGTCGAAGAAGATGAAGAGAAAGTGATAGTCGAGGATAAAAGCATCTGCTCGATAACAACACCAATGCCTAGCGTTGAACTTTGAAGGTTTGGGTAAAGAAAACTGCTTCAACAGTACCACAGACGACAAAGAATCAGCATTTCTAGAAAGCTGAGAATTCAAAACATATTCACCCTTTGTGGCCAATCAAAGAGAGCTCTCTCAACACACTGGACAAGATGAGGTTCTTCAAGCCAAGGATCAGTTGTTTCCTGCAATGAATAAGGCTGAAGCTCTAGAAGTAGAAGAAGCAAAGGAAACCCAATATCCACAGTTGATGGAAGTAAAAACGGTCAGATAGACATCTATGTTAAATGGGAAGGAAGTACTGATAACCAACAGAAGCAGCTCATAACATTGAGAGTTACAAAGGACGCCAACACTAGCTGACTTGAGGAAGCTATTGAGATCTACCTTGGATCTGATAACCAAGCTTTCACCATTCTTAAGCTCGGGGTAATAAACCAATAACCCAACAAGTTCAAAAAGATTTGTATTTATCTGTTTGGTGTATTCTGGTCCTAACTGCAGTTTCATTTCAATATTTGAAGGAACCATGTGGAGCTCCAGTGGCAAAGGAGAAAGAATCAACAGTTCTAGCTACGAGCCTGCCTTTTTGCAACGGACACGCTTACCTTGCGACTCTGAGACCAGGAAAGAGCTCACAACTTCAAAGTCTTACACCAGCAAGTTCCAGTTCCGCTAGCTCCCATAGAAAACAAGATGCAATTTACGCCCATCTCGAAAGTACACTGAACCACGAAGTTGATGAACTTTCATCACCCCTTGTAGCTCATCTCAGCTCCACTCCTTTCATCACTCTCAGAAGGTAGTGAAAGAACTATATTAGCTGCTTGTCTTCTTCCTTTGTCTGTTCAAAGGTAGTGTGTAACCTTTGTCTAGTTCTCAATGTGGGGGGAAAGAACTATATGTACGACCACATCTTAATTAGTGTATTCTACAATATTTCAACAAAAGCCAGAATTGTCAAATTCATTATTTGCACATTTGTCAAAAACATCTTCGTCAATGCTTGATAACTACAATACCATTTCATATTTTCATTCTACATTGAAGCTTTTAGAAAACATAACCTGAAGTGCTCATCACAAGTTACACCAAGAATTTCTCTTAAACACAGACAAGATAATACATTCTCTTTATATCTCTCTCATCTTGTTTCAAATGTAAGAAACAATGCGTTTTTCAGAGGATGAGAATCTATAAGCATGGACATGCCTTTCACTACCATTGCCTTCTCCTTCCCTCTAACTTCATTTCCTCTTCTTCCAGAGCCAATGTTAAGGAGCTCAAAGCTTCTTATGGCATCCTCATGTCCAGGCCTTCCAGCTGCAAATGGTGGCTTGGATTCATAGTTCTGTTGAACCCTTTGAGTTGTGGCGTGACGCGACCCACTTGAAAATAGTCGGCTTGAGCGGTTCTCGCTCGGTCAGCTGATGAGCCAGGTCTGCTGCTTGACATCACACTCTATTTGAGGTACTTCCATTTCGAGATGTAGAACGATGTCTATCAGACTCGTGCTGCAAGTGAAGATCAAAAACAAATCAAAACATACAAATTTTTGATAACTAATTAGGGAGTTTCCAACTATAGATGATGGGCCAAAGAAAGAAAGACCAACAAAAACCAACCTTATCTTTGACAGAAGTGGGTATGTCATCAGAAGATCTGTATCTAGAGCGATCACCATGAGCGCCTTGGCTTGATACATTTCGTCTGGTGAATGCCTCAATTGCGCCTGAAAATCTTTCTCTGAGGTCCTTTCCCACTGCACAAGAGCAGGAAATTAAGTTGTCAGTTTTTGATCTTCTCAACACTCAGTCTAATCAGTTTACAAGCTATAAGACATCTCTCTTTTTATTAACCCCACCACCGATGTAAAGACAGAGAGAACAAAGGTACCTGTAGGTTTTCAGATCTTTCTGCAGGTGGTCCTGGAGGGTCCAAGGCTGGTTTTGGAGTTAGCTGTTGTGAACGATAGGCAACAATATCAAGATAAGATTTTTTGGATTATTAAACTGTTCTGAAATTTCAGATATTCACACGTGAAATCAATAATAGAACTAACCCTTGGTCTCGAACTAGAGCCAGTCTGAGGATATTTCAAGGTTGTCCAATCAAACACGTAGTCGAGCTGGTAACCTACATGCATAATCCATTTCATCAAACCGAACAAACAAGCTATAGATAAGGGATATAGAATAATTGTAAACACAGCAAGAAGTTTCTTAACCTTCACGAATGAAAAGGTCTCTGAAAAGTCTTCTCAGATATGAATAATCTGGTTTGTCCTCAAATCTCAATGACCGACAGTAATGGAAATACGAGGTGAACTCTGATGGATATGACTTGCAAAGAATCTCCAAAAAGGTAAAAACCAAGCTATGTCAAAATCTAATGGACATCTGAAAAACATTATCTCATACAAAATCTTTAACAGTGATGTACCTCTGCAGGAGTGAGCATCTTCTTTTCACTAATCTTGTCATACTTCTGCTTCTTTGTGCACCTTTTAGACCTTGCCATGGAAGACTGATACAGAAGGAGACATGGACTCAAAGTTTAAGGATTCAAATTTTTTATAGTGTATAAGATAATATGCAACCAAGAGAGATTCCTACCTCCCTCGTAGAAAATACATCAACACATAACCAAGTGACTCTAGATCATCTCTTCTACTTTGGCTCTGTAAGCATGCATAAAACAGTAAGTTAGCAAGGAAGACAAGAGTGTTCAAATGCGCCAGACAAGAAAGCAGCTCTTACCAATCCCTAGGTGCCGTGTTCACACTTGCATACCGTGCAGTTCCTGTAAGATTCTTGTTTTCCCTGTAAATTTACAAGGAATTCTAATAAAGCAAGCATGAAGTGCATAAAGGAAAGTATGGAATACAGGTCCTGAGTTTAGCACGTAATAACACATTTCCTATTCTTAGAAAAAAACAATCAACAAGCATGGAAATCCGAAAAGGGTAAGAGAGGTTTGCAGATCTCACCTGTATGGTATATGCTTCTGTGTCTGAAGATCCTTGTATTTTTTAGCAAGCCCATAATCGATGATATAAACCTGAGAATGAATATTAACTGGTCAGCCACAAAGCTTTAACACTAGTCCTATCCTATGAATCAGACCGAGATTCATTCTAAGGACACCTTCAAGACATACACAACTGAAATTACCTGGTTTGCTTTACGCCCAAGACCCATCAAAAAGTTGTCTGGTTTGATATCACGGTGAAGAAATCCCCGGGAATGCATGTACTCAACTCTGCATATCTGCATCGTTACAACATATCCAAAGGAACAGATTAGCATAGTTCTCAAAGACCAAACCTGAAGTCATAAAGAGCTTTAATTAGTAATCAGTACTTACCAATTGATCTGCAAGCATTAAACAGATTTCAAAGTGAGCTTTCGATTGCAGTAATTGAACAAGTCTTCCAAGCTCGGCCCAAGAAGGTCGATAACCATGCAACTGTATTCACCCTCGACTCCAAACCATTTGAGATGGGGAACACCAGCTAATCCAAAAGAAAGAACAAACATTTGAGAGACTTGGAACTAAAACTTCATATAAATGATGGAGACAAACCATAACTCACTTCCCCCTTGAAGAAACATATATATTTTCGATTCATACTGCAGTTGAGGATGCCTTGTCTTCACAGGTTCCTGTGTGTCAAAACAGAAGCAAGTTTCAGCAACCAAAACTGTCAAATTCAAACAAAAGAAGACTCCACTAAAGTAGCTTTACCAGCTTAACTGCGACCTCTTCTCCAGTTTGAATATTGGTCCCTAAAACAAACACATACCATTAAATTAAACATCAACAAACCACTAAACAAGAACTCAAAAAGAAGATTCATTACCTAAATAAAGTTCGCCGAAGGATCCACTACCGAGTTTTCCTACCCAACTTAAACTTGCCGCCGATGACGTGATCCATCCTTTTCGATTCCGATGAGAGAATGAAAAGTTCACGACTTTAGAAAAACCCACAATCCGATTAACCGACTAAATAGCAATCTCAATCCAAGGCGGGTTTTTTTAGTGCCCGAAGCTAAAACAGGATGAACCCACCAAGAAAGAGTGGTTTAAATGGTGAAAAGTTGAGGACTTTACAAGAAAGAAAGAAGAAATTAGCTGAAAGAATTTGAAGGAAAGGAATGATTCGGATCTGAGTTTTGAGGGAAAGTTAGTTTTGTGGAAGAAAAGAGAAGAAGGAATAATAAAAGAATGAGAATTGGATGAATACGTGAAAATTGACTTAACCTATCTATGTAAAGGAAGCGTAAGAGAAAAAAAAAAAAAAAAAAAGGGAGAGTAAGAGAGTCCAAGAAAGACACCAAGACTTGGACGTAATACTATTTTTTTTTAGATGGATGTCTTCTTTCTTTTAATTACTAGATGGATGTCCGGGAATACGTGAATACAAATAATTTTAAAATTTTTATATGATGTAGTATTTGTATATTTTGACACACTATAATATATTTTATTAAAACTGAATGTGGAGTTTTGTAGATATTTGTCTCAGAAACAGATTTTATTTCTTTTGTTCAGTATAAACTTTTTAAAGATATAAATATGATGTATATAGTGTTTTGTTAAATTTTCTACAACATTGAAAAAAATATTAGATCTTTTATCAACAATCATATATGGCTAATTAAGATTCTCGTCCATTAATAATACTTCTACCGTTTTAAAAAGTTACATATTTTAGAGTTTTCACACAAATTAAGAAAACGTAAAAAAAATGAATTATAAATGTATTATTTCTGTGTTTAATTATTTTACATAACTTTTGACCAATGGAAATGTAATAAACACAATTAATTTCTTGAAAATTACAATTTACAATTATTAGCTAATAAAAAAAGTGCATTGAAAATGTAAAATATGTATCTTTAGAAACAATTTTTTTTCCAAAACTTGGATCTTTTGTAAGAGAGAGAGTATTTTTTTGCAATACTAACGTCTGTAACATATATATGGTTCAATTGGTTTTTAATCAAGTGATTTCATTCATAAAAATATTAAATCCAAAAACATTATCTCATGTGAAAAGTAAATCAACACTTGCAATAAAACATAAAAAAATTAAGAAAAACATAACTGTATATATGTATATATATGTGAATTTCTGTTAATTTAATAAAAATTCTAGTAATATAACAAATTTATCATACATTAAAAATGACAATCTCTCAAATAGTCATTTTTGAAGTTTTATCGCAAAAATAACTTTGAGGGAAAAATAACCAAAATAGATCATTTTTTATTTTAAAATTTTTAATATTTTTTTTTATTTTTAAACCTCAATTCCAAAACCATACCTCATAACTCTAAACCCTAAGTTTAGATTAGTTACCCAAATTTATAAATATATATTTACATCCTTTAATAAAGTCTATTTTAGTCATTTTTCTCTTTGAGTGCTATTTTTGGTATAAAAATTTTTTTCGTCTATTTTCGTCTTTATCTCTTACAAAAATATAGTTCTATTCAAAATATTCTTGGCATTGTTTTACACTAAGGTTGGTTTATTGCTATTTTACTTTAAAATCAGAATGGTGTTTTGTCTTTTCAGATTTTTGAAAAGAGTTTGATAATGATGAATCTCTGATGAAAATATATTTTGTGATTGGTTTTTTGATCTTATAAATGTTTATAACCTCTTAAAAATTAGTTTTTACATTTAAAAATAATTTATAGAAACTTTTACAAACTATAAATTTTAAAAATAATTTTACAAAAGTTTTAAAAACTTCTTAAATAGTTTATTAAATCATAATAAGTGATTTTATAATAAAATTATTATCTATTATAAGTAATTTATAAAATTTAAAATGATTAAGACTTTTATAAAATACTTATTGAAAGTTTTACTATTAAATAATTTGAAAACCTGTTAATCTTCATAAATACTTTCATAAATTCCTATAAATGATATATTATTTCTTATAAATGCGTTTTATAGATCTTATAAATTTTATATTCACTATTATATATACACTATTATTTATGCTATAAACCAATAGAAATGAATTAATATAAATGATTTTTAATTTTTTTTACAAATGATATATTAATCATCAAAAATGATTTTAAAGAAAAGTAAATATTTACAAACTCATTTTATGATGCAGTAATTATTAATGTATATGTATATTATGACTTATATAGAAAATAAAACTATTTTAACACTAATTTATAACATGAAAATAAAGCTAGTACATTAGTTTTATTAATTACTGCCCTAAAATAAATTTTATATATGTTATAAATAAATTAGGGAAATTGTTAAATTGACATAAAACTTGATTTTAAATGCAAAAGTATACTCTAACTTAAATCAAATGCAAAAGTAACCTAAAATGTTAGTAAATTACAACAAGTCTCTTATGACAAGACAAAAAAAACAGTATGCATTTATACGATTATAACTTCTAGAAGTTTTTGTGGTTTTGTAAGTTTTTTTTAAAGACTTCACAGAAGTCTTCTCATGTAGTATACCTTAAAATAGTTTATAAATTTTATTAAAAATATATTTATTGAAGAAAATTTGAAGTCATGTTATTATAGACATTTATAAATAATATAAAATAAGATCTAGT
Source organism: Moricandia arvensis (assembly GCA_905132765.1). Lineage (NCBI taxonomy): Eukaryota > Viridiplantae > Streptophyta > Magnoliopsida > Brassicales > Brassicaceae > Moricandia > Moricandia arvensis. The sequence goes on along the minus strand of CAJHQP010006689.1, from coordinate 4,606 downwards.
AAAATTGAATTGCTTTCAACATAGATGAGTGAATGTAGATTAAGTCAAGATATTTCTTGGTTTAGGGTTTGGAAACATATGTTATAATCTTGTTTGTATTTTAGGCTCAGATTTCGGACCTTAATTTTTTTTGAAAATTATATTTGACCTATATGTGTTAGTTTTGTGTATATTAAACATTTTAAAATTTGACTTTAAGTTTAATGAATTTTTAGTTAGTTATTTGATTTTAGGGTTTAAGGACTTAATTTTTCATACAAATAATGCACTAAAGACTTCTGGGCGAATAGTAGATTTGGGTTTAGAAGACTTCTATTAAAAATTTCTCTGAAAGTAATAGAAGACTTCCCTGAAAGTATTCTGAACCGAAAATATTTAATCTAATTGAAATTTTGTTGTCTCCTTATATAAAGAAATTTACACATTATCTATATTCTTCTCAAATGGTTAGAACTAAAAATTTCATGTGTCTCAAACTAAAACTCTCCAACCTCTCTCTCATCTCTTTGAACTTGAAAACATCAAACTTATATCAATTTCTCATTTTTGTCTTATGTTTCTTTTCACTAATTTATCTTGTTTTTGCAGATTTTTTATCACATAGTTTTCATCTTCCACTCAATTAAGGTAGATCTATAAATTTGGGATATGTATTTTTGTGTATTTATAAAAGTAGATCTATCTCATCTTCCACTCATTTTCTCTATTTTAAAGTCATTTTAAAGTTTTTTGGACATGTAGGTTTTTTAGATCTGAGTGAGTGATGAACATATAATGAAAGTGAGACTTTGAAAAATTTCTGGGAAGTCTTCTAACATATAATGCTCTATAATACTTCTTAGAAGTTTTCTGACATAGTTTTCTCTCAGTTCTCCTCTTTCATAACAGATCTAAGCATTTTACTAAGTCTCCATGTCTGATATTTCTACATTTTTACTTTCTTGTTACTTAAACCTCTTACATTTGTCCCAAACTAAAACTCTCCAACCTCTCTATAATTTCTTTGAACTTGAAAACACCAAATTTTATATCAATTTCTCATTTTTGTCTCATGTTTTCTCACTAATTTATATTATTTTACAGATTTTTTTATTACATAGTTCTCATCTTCCACTCTTTTAAAAGTAGATCTATAAATTTTGGATATGTATTTTGTGATTTTTTTAAAGGTAAATTTATCTCATATTCAACTCATTTTTTCTGTTTTGAAGTCATTTAAACATTTTTGGATATGTATGTTTTTCATATATGAGTCAGACTTCGGAAGACTTCTGGGAAGTCTTCTAACATATAATGCACTAGAAGACTTTTTGGAAATCTTCTCACAAAGTTTTTTTCCATGTCAAGTGGATTCCAAGCTTATCTTTGTGGAGGAATGATCTCAAACTCTATGTGTAATAGTTTGGTTTATGGTTTGTTTTGTGATTTGAATGTGTACTTTTTAGTTGTGGATTCTTTTTTTAAATTTGAAGATATGTTAATGAAAAGAATTTGGTAAATATGTTAATATATACAATATTATCTTGCCAAAAGTACTTGAAAATGTTGAAGTTATTGATAGAACTTCAATAGCAAAACACAATAACACAAAAATTAGTCAATTTACTAAAACTAAGTGAGAAGATTTCTCAAGAAACTTTGTCAAATTCACAAAAGATTAAACATTACATAATTTCAAACATATAACCACTTTCACTAGACGTCTTCTTAAAATATTCTGAGAAGTATTCGGGAGACTTCGCAGAAGACTTCTCAGAAAACTTTTGAAGACTAAGCTTTAAGCGGGAAATTTTAAGCGAGAAATTAAAACATAAATAGTCAGGAAATTAAAATTTAAGCGGGAAACTTAAATGAAACTTGGAATTTTAAATATCATGAAAGTTCAAAAGTATATCTATGATCCAAGAAGACACATTTAACCCACATGACTTGATATTCTTGAAGTTAATTAACATCTTTGAAAGTTAAAACATATCTTGAAGTTGAAAGTAAAAGTTCTACAAAAACTAACGTAGAAATCTTTTCACATTTTAGTTGAAAACATTAGTAACATGAATGTTGGTAACCTCATAATTATCACCAATTAATTTATGAATTTCATTCATGAACTCCAATATTGATAAATATACATGAATTAAGAAGAAAATATTGATTTCGAGGGCAGTCTTCTCATTTTTTGTTAACAAAAAAAGTTGGAAAATTCCAGAGAAATTGTCTCTAAAAGAAATAGAAATTAAGTTGCAAACTACCTATGCATTTGAAAAAGACTTCCGTAGAAGTCTTCGGAAGTTTCTCGACGAGAAGACTTCTATAGAAATCTTCCTGGCGAACACATCTGAAAAAAATTCAAAAATCATTCTTAGATCCAATGAGTTCATGTTTTTTCCAAATACATATCACTTTTAATGAAAGTTACCCACTCGTTCTTCACCAAAATCATGAACTTTGAGTAATTCTAATAAGCTTATAAATTTTGAAATAAAAAAGTTGATATTTTGATGAATAAAGTGAAAGTGAAATGGTTTGAGTGTGTATGAAATAAGAATATGAAGATGTAGATTTTAAGTGAATTTAGAGCTTAAAATTGGTTGTCCATGGTGGTTAGTATATTGATGATAACGAAATGTTGTAAATAAAAGAAGAGAGAATGATTGAGTTAAAACAAATATTTCAAAGAAAAAAAAAGAAAAAAAATTATGCATTTTCTGAATAATCAAATTTCTAAGGTGAATCAGACAAATGAAAATTCCAAAAACAGTTTTGGTTAGTTTTGCATACGACTTTTTATTTTGCGTATTTTTGAAAAACTCCAATAAATTATTATGATAAAAATAAGAAAAATTAATAGAATAGCATAGAAAAGTATTATATGACTAGAGTATCATACATCTTGAAAATTACTAGAATGTTTGTAGATCCCTAGTAAATTACAATAAACACCCTTGGTTATTTTTTTTAATTGAGCTTATTATAATAAAATAATTAAAATTATAACAAATCCACGTCACCAATAACTATAATCATATCACTAATAACAATCCATGTCACTAATAATTGTGATTAAAAGAGTGGGAAGGTAATGAAACAACGTTTAACTTAAATTTTCCTTCATGACTAAACTCCATCGTTGTTTCCATCGGAAAATTTCTCCGAATCGTCTTCTTCGAACTCATTTCTCTGAAATCGTCTTCTACCTAATCGTGCGTAATCGTCTTCTATTCAAGCGTCATCTCTGAAATCATCTTCTTTGTATGTTTCAACGCTTTACTTTGAATTTTTTTAGTTTGTGGCTGAATTATGAGTTATTTGATGGCTGAGTTATTTGATGGCTGAGTTTATGTTATATTTATGGCTGAGTTATGATATTTGATGGCTAGTTATGATATATATGATGGCTGAGTTATTAGTTATTTGATGGCTGAGTTATGACTTACTGTTCTAACATTAGTAATAAAATGGAAAATAAGAGTCATGACATGGATGATGACATGAAAAATCGATAAGTCAGCGCCAAACAAACACATAACTCAGCCTAAATATATCAGCCATCAAGTACAACATAATCAACGAAACGTGAATGTATTTCAGTAATTAACTTTGCTAATAAATCGGCATAACTAGGTTGGAAAATCATAAATCAGCGTATCGGGCATATAAATCAACCCGCAAATGAATGTTATTCTAGTATTAATATTTCCTAATAAGTCAGCCATAATTAAGCTGAGTTTACTGTAATACAGCCAATTACAGCTCATTGAATGTAATTCAGCCGTAACAACTCCCATAATCAGCTGCAGCTTCTTCTTATTTATATAAACTCAAGGAGTATAAAAATTTCATGTTTACATAACTGATGTTTATGCATTGTTAACGTTCAAATTTACTGATTTAAAATATTGGTAAATAAGTAAAAACACACGTCAACGCTTCTTTTATTATTTAAAGTTATAGTAACTTTTACACCAATAATAATTAGTTTAGAACAAATCAAAGAGACAACTAATGTTCAAAGTAGAGGAAATAATGTGGAAAATCAGTTTGAAATGAATGAAAGGTAAGTGGGGTTGACAGTTTAATGGTCTTGTGAGAATCACTCACGGAGGCATTTGTGTTTGTTTTGCGAAACCTCAGAAGAGGAGAGACAGTGGTAGTAGTGCCTAAGCGAGCTAGTCAAAGATAGCAAATATTAGTTGAGCAACAATAGCATTGGAGGCTTGACATCTTCATGGTGGTTGAAAGCTGCGACAGTTCAATTTAGGAGTGATTTAATAAGAAATATGTGTCTCAAAGTTTGTTTGAAAGAACTATATATAGGTCAGGATCTATGATGATTAAAGAAAAACGGTTTTGCATAACAAGAAAACATCAACTATATAAGAGAACTTACACTTGTCACATAAGCTTTGGAACATCATTTGCTTGTCAAAGCAGCATCTCTCATCACTTCTTTGCATAAGGGCATTTTGTAAGGACCATGATTTCTACGATATGGCAAACTGAATAATTTGTTTATATAAAGATAAAAACATAATAAAATACACAATATTTGATACCAAAATATGATGAACAAAGAATGATTTCGTGTGGAGGCGAGACACTCTTTTCT